>ML397708.1:127491-168131 GCA_005239525.1 Nicotiana knightiana | reverse complement strand
TATCTGAGTGGGACCATGAAAAGTAGTCTGCGTTAGCCTTTAAATAATCAATTAACTTACCTCTTCGAGCGGGGCCTAGCCTCGTGCCTATATACACTTTCTGCTCAGGCTTTTGTTCAGATAATGGAACAGCTTCGATCTCCTCCGTAGTTGTTTTGATGTGCTCATCTTCCTCTGGTTCACGAATGACGTCCGGTCTGGAATCTGCATGTGTGTGGTATAGTACACCTTCCGTGGTAACTTGATTCTCCTTCTCGTAAGTATTTTCTTTCGTACCTGTTTCAGCAATAATACCTTCCGTACCTATTTGGGTAGTAGTTTCTTCCATGCCCGTTTGGGCAACGTTACCTGCTTGGGAGATTCCCTTATCTCGTAATTCTTCCACCTCTATTTTCTTGTTGTAGTGTACCACAGAGTTTATATTTCTTATGGTCTGCTGATCGCCTTTGATTTGTTGAATCCCCCATTCAGAGGGGAATTTAATTACCTGATGCAACGTGGAGGGTATCGCTTTCATGTTGTGGATCCACGGCCTTACAATGATCACGTTATAAGCCATGTCAGTATCGATGACTTGGAACCTAGCACTTTTTATCACCCCCTCAGCATAAGTGCTAAGCTCAATTTCTCCTTTTGTTATAACCGTAGATTATCAAACCCTGATATGGCTCGCGGTTTTGGGATTACTTGATTCCCCATTAGCATTTCTTCCATGGCTCTTAGCAAAATGATATTGACTGAACTGCCTGGATCAATCAACACTCTTTTTACGTTACTGTCATGAATAAGTAAAGATATTAACAGAGCATCGTTGTGCGGAAGCATTAATCCGCTGATCTGCATCATCGAAGGTTATATCGTCTTCTTCCATATGCTCACGAGCCCATTTCCCATGTGTAGTTGTGAACTTTGTGGTCGTTTTGAAAATCACTCTGTTTACTTCTTCACCCCCGTGTGTCACGTTGATGGTTCGTTTTGGAGACGGAGGATTTGGGGGCTCTTGCCTGTTCCTCATATATGCCTGTTTACCTTTATCGCTAAACAATTCTGTTAAATAGCCCTGTTTTAATAAATTTTCTACTTCACCTTGCAAAAATCTGCAATCCGCAGTTTTATGCCCATGATCGTTGTGAAATTCACACCAGTGATCTGGGTTTCTTCTGCTTGGATTTGACCGCATCTCTTTGGGCCACTTAACCTTGTCTCCCATGTTCCTCAATATTGAGACAAGTTCAGTAGTACTTACATTAAAGGTATGATCCCCAATTTGAGTACTACCTCTAGGTCGTTCATCTCGATCTTTTTTGGATCTAGACGAGGATGAGACTATGTCTATTCCTTGTGGTCTATAGTCCGACCTAGTGTTTTTGAACCTGGGGCGGATATCGCATCCCGAGGGTCCTAAGTAAGGATCGTACCTATTTTTACCTGATCTTCTATCTGATTCAGGACGTCTGGATCTGGAATGATCTTCATCTCTCGAACGAGCAATGATATCTTCTTCTATTCTGAGTTTAGTACTGTACCTGTTATATACATCGTTCCATGTTGTAGCGGGGAATTCTCTTAGACTTTCCTTAAGTCGTCTCGTGGCTTCTGAGCTTTTATCGTTTAGCTTGCTTGCAAATTCCATGGCTGCCCAATTATCAGGCACCCTGGGTAACTACATTATTTCTCGTTGAAACTTGTCTACAAACTCATGGAGTAGTTCCGTGTCTCCTTGTTTTATTTTGAATATGTATTCCATTCTCTTCTCAACTTTTTTTGCACCAGAGTGTGCTTTTATAAACGAATCTGCAAGCTCAGCGAAAGAGTCAATAGAATTTCCAGGGAGAAGAGAATACCAGGTTAGGGCTCCTTTGGTAAGTGTTTCCCCAAATTTTTTGGTAAGGACTGATTCAATCTCTTGTTTCGTTAAGTCGTTGCCCTTTACCCCAGTAGTGAAAGCAGTCACATGGTCGCGTGGGTCAATTGTTCCATCATATTTGGGAACATCAGGCATTTTAAAATTCTTGGGTATAGGCAAGGGTGCCGCACTTGGCTTCCAAAGTTGTTGAGAATATCTATCAACATCGATGCCTTTGAAGATAGGTGGTACTCCAGGAATTTTTTTGATGCGATCGTTCTGCTCCTTTATCTATTTCTGCATGGTTAGCAGTCAATTTTGTAATTCTTAGTTATTAGATATACCTGGTCTCATTTCAAGAGATTCATTAGGAGTATCTCCTCTTCTTGAGTTTGCCAACCCAGATTGAGGATTTTCCATGGTGATGTTGTTATTGGGGGCTGGCGTCGGCGGTGTAGGTAATATTGCCGGTAATCCTCTTGCAAATTCTTGCAAAGCTTAGCTCACATACTCAGCAATCATTTGCTTTACACGATCTTGTTCCATTGTTTGATCATTATCACCATTGTTATTATTGGACCTTTCTGGGGATTGTTCCCTCGAACCACGTGGAGTTCCTGAAGGCGATGGAATTGGGGTTCCACTCCTTTGCTGGTTATTGTCATTGGAGTTTGACATAATTCAGAGGATATCACTGAAAAGTAAACAAAGATTATCAGATTCCCGGTAACAGAACCAATCTTTTTAACCAAAGAATTAGACCTTTTGACTAAAACTTTTTAAGATGAATATGGGTTACTGATAATCAAGATAATGGGGAGAAAATGAATAATTGACAATATTGCAGAAATATAGAAAATCGAAGTTAATTGTATTCGAGAATCAGATGCCTTTTCAAGCTGTATTCCCCTCCCTTATATAGGAGATTCTTATAACGTACGACTCTTGCTATGGTTACTCATTAATGACTAATTATGACATTAATGAGGCGTTACAAAGGATAATGATAATTGAGGTTCGGTTATATAACGTTCGAGTAATCAATTGTGGGTCCTTGAATCTGCTCTTAGATTTGTCTAGATTCATTCTGACCGTGCCTCTCTCCCGTTTTGATCAAGTTGAGTTTTCCGTGGCTGATAAGTTCGTGGGCTTACTGAACCGTGCCTCTTTGTACCGTACCTCTTCAAAGAATCACATCCAACTGTCACATTTTCCAATGTCCGTGTGACTGGCTGAGTTGTCAAAAGCTGGCTTACGTGTGAAACTCTTTTTTACCAATACACAAATAAGCTCCACTTAATTCGCTGCACCTAACACAATTTTAATTCTTCAGGATACTAATACATACTATAGTACTCAGGGTAGTTGTGAAGCTATTGGAAATAATAGAATATCAACATTTCATGCACACTAGATTTTTATCACCTAAACAAGAATTCACAAGATTATATGCCTAAGGATATTATTACATCATTACAAATGCAAGGCTAAGGATGACTCAAGGGACATGATAGTAAAGCCTTTGCTTTAGGCTCCTTAAATTTTGGGGCACCAGAAATTATTTTAATTGTGAATTATCTATTTTATTTTTGCATAGACAATATTGACGTTTACAGAGAAAAAAAATACAAACTCCATATAAATGTAGAAAGAAAGACTAGCTATTTTTTAATAATAGAAATGTTTTAGAACCTTGAATTAAGTTACTCAAATCTTCATATTGGTAAATAACATCTTTTACAGTAACGTCCAAGGTAATACATTAAAAACACATGGCTAACAATAGAAATATTTTAGAGAAAATGTACCTGCACAAAATGTGCAGCAAGGCTAATTGAATCATGATAAGGAAATTAAAGGTATACCTCCTCAATTTTGGGTCAGTTAGATCTATCATGTTCGTCGTCCCAGTAAGCAAGATATTAGGCCGGGTCGAGTAACCAAACCTTCAACTGCATCTTTTGAGCACAGAACATTAGCATTTCCAAATTTCTACATGAAAATTGTGGTTGGATCATACTCGCATGAAGAAAAACGCTAAGACATTGATAATAGACTCAACTTTTAGGCATATGTAATTTAGACCACCATATAGTTTCTCGAATTCGAGATCTTGAATCTCAATCAAATCGAGAACTATATCTCAGTATTTTATATGTAAAAGAAATAAACTCATGATTTAGACCACCATACAGTTCTTTGAATTCAGATGTCTTTATCTCATTCAAATTGAGAACTATATCTCAAATTTTTTCTGTGTAAATGAAATAACTCATGATGTGACCAGTATCGCTAAATATAGTTTTTCATAGATATAACATGCATCCGTAACATCTTGGAAAGAACTACAATTATTTTTTGAATTTAATGAGGATGATTATACAACTAATCAATAAAGGGCTTCATTATACCTGTCAATTATACAACTAACCAATAAGATAGATACTAATAAAGCAAACCACATTAACCATGACATTAAGCCTTGCAATAAAGGAAATTCAAATGATACACACCAATGCTTCAGCCAGGCATTACAACTGACAACAAAAATACATATGGTTCAGGATGTTAGAGCAATAAAAGTTTGCAAAAACTTATATAATGACAATGTTTAAGTCTTGCGGAGCCAAAAGACCTCTAAACATTTTAATCTATATGTTTGGATATTGATATATTCAAGCCTGCAATCACGCTCAACCCCCCATATGCAATTACACACAAAATATTAGTTCTTTTTAGCAAGTCTCCTTTCGAAACAGAACTTATTTCGAAATACAAATGATAAGGATTAAAATATATGCAACTACTACAAATTAAATGGACAAATAAGCTCCACTTAATTCTTTGCGCCTGACACAACTTTAATTCTTCAGAATACCGATATATATAATCACTAAAAAAAATTAGAAATAGATACAAACTTCTTCAATAATCTATCGCTAAGTCGCTCGTAGCTAGCAGAATTTTTTGATAATGTGTCGCTAATCCGTCGCTAAATAAGATTAGCGACAGATTTTTTTATTTAGTTACAAAATTTGTCAATTGCTAAAACTTGACTTTTTAGTAGTGAATGTTAGAAATTCCATAGATAGTTATTATTTTGGGGTGCAATCGATAGTTATCCTTCGATGTGCATGAAAGAACTATTATTTCTTTATGTATTTTTGTTTATTAAAAATGGCTGCTTCAAAGATTTTGTTTCATGCATAGTTTTAATCATTCAAAATAGTTGTGTTTTGAAAAGGCTTTCACATACATCTATTAGGCATATAGATGGGTATTCTCGTACGAGTTGGTTCACTAGGGTCAGATACTGTGCCGGGTACCCGTCAAGTGGTTTTGGGTCGTGAAAATCATCACCGAACTTGCACTCCAAATACTCCGTCTTGATCTTACTCAGCTTGAAACCTTTTGACTCTAGAGTCTGTCTCCAAACTTCTATCTCACGTTAACGCCGCCTCATGTCTCATCAATCAATACAATATCATCTGCAAAATATTATACACCATGGCACCTTCCCTTAAATGTGGCATGTTAGAGTGTCTAATTCCATGTCAAATACAAATGGGCTAAGAGCCAACCCCTGGTGCAACCCCATCACAACTGAAAAGGGATCCAAATCCCCTTCTAGTATCCTCATTCGTGTTTTAGTGTAACGACTCGACCGGTTATTTTACTTTTTAGAATCCTGTTACCTTAAATAAGACTCCCCATATGTGCTTTTACTGTGTTATGACTTGCGAAGATGGTTTGTTCGGGATTTGGAAGGGTTCGGGTTGAAATCGCAACAATTAGTTCCTTAAGGATGGCTAAAAAGGCTAAGTTTGATTTCGGTCAATATTTTTAGAAAACGACCTTGAAATCGATATTTTACAGTTACAATAGGTTTGAATGATGATTTCAGACTTAGGAATATGCCTAGATTGGGTTTTGGATGACCCAGGAGCATTTCAACGCCTAATATCGAACATTGATTTTTTGAAGTTCTTTAAATTTGGTTTGGAGTAGGTTTTGGTGATACCGAGGTTCGAATGGTATTTCGAGATAAGGAGTAGTTTTTTATGGTGATTTAAGACTTGCCTGAAAAATTTGGTGTCATTCCGACTAGTTTAAGTATGATTCGGCGCATTCGGAGCAATTTGGAAACTTGAAGTTCATATTTTTATTTAATTTGGTTTTAGGGTGCGATTCTTAGTTCCGTTGTTGATTTACGCATTTTGAGAGTTCAAGCAGGTCCGTATCATGTTTACAGACTTGTTGGTGCCTTTGGACGGGCTCCCGAGTGGCTCTGGTGAGTTTCGGGCCGCTCGGAGCAAAGTTAGAAAAACCAGAAATTCCAGTTCCGGTTTCCTTCTTCGCGAACGCGGAAGGACTCTCGTGTTTGTGATGAAGGAATTGGGACTGGGATTTTTTTGCTACACATTTTCGATAGCTAGACCGCATTTCACGAAGGTCTGGAACCTGTAACCTTCGCATTCACGTGAGGCGACTCGTGTTCGCGTAGAGGATCCTGGGCTGGGCTTGGGCCGCTGTTATTCTTCGCGTTCACGGAGAAGCCCTCGCGTTCATGAAGGGTATGCCAAGCCAGCCTCCGCGTTCGCAATGAGTCGTCTCTAGGGGGTCAGGGTCGTTTGCCTTCGCGAACTCGAGGCCTCTTCCACGCTCGCGAAGAAGGAGGTAGCTGGACAATGTGTTTTAAAATCAGGAGTTAGGCATTTTTGGGGTCATTTATTGCACTCTTGGGCAATTTTAGATCTTTAAAGAAGAGGATTCCAACCTAGCTTTTGAAGGTAAGTAATTTCTACCTAATGTGAGTTTAATACATAGATTATGGGTAGCTTTTAACATGAAAATTTGTGAAAATCATGAGTTTAGATGAAAAACTTAGGTTTTGATAAAAATAGAATTTTACCACGAAAATGGTTATGGAATTTTGTGAAAATCATATATTTTAGTTCATGAGATTATGGGTAACAACTTTCTTCAAAAATTTTCGGAATCCGGGCACGTGGGTTTGAGGGTGAATTTTAGGAATCTTACATTTAGGGTTGGGTAACCTCTTTAATAGTTGGAATACGAACTTTTGAGCATGTATTGATTAGTTTATATATTATTTGATTAGTTTTGGATTTTTTGACACCAAACCGAGAGTTTGAGCATAAACTTGGATCGGGAAGTAGGCCTTGAGACGAGTTAAGTCTCTTTTATAATCTTGTATGAGGGAATTACCTCATCGGTGAATCCATTAGTATGTGTTTCTTATTGTGGGAGGAGGGGGGGGGGGATACGTACGTACGAGGTGACGAGAATCCGGACGTAGCTACTAATTATGCTATAGTCCGGATAGTCTAGGACCCATATCATGCTATACTTGAAATAGTTGCTCCCTTACTTGTTAATCGGATTTCTTAAATCATATTTCAAAATTTATAAAAGAATTCTAAAGGGTTAAGTTCACTTATTTGAGGTTGTGAATAGAACACTTGATTGTTATTGAAAAACTTGTGTTTCTTTAAAGTATTTTCTATATGTGGAGAGTGCCGAACACCTTGGTAGCTGATAGATGCATCTATGATTCGTGTCATTCAACCCTCTGCAGTGCACAATTTAATTATTATTATGTTGGTTCAGGCCGTACGACCTCATCATTATTTATGCATGATAAACTCTTGGGACTTCTCATAATTGATATTGCGTAAATGTTTTGATGATATAAATCACTAAATGATGAAAGATAAATTTGGGACTTTATAGTTATGAAAAGGATATTTATCATCTCCTATTATTGAGTTTTCAGTACATTTTATGTAATCCATGCTTAGTTATAATTTTGACTTATTATCATTAGACTTAGTAAGTGTCAAAGTCGACCCCTCGTCACTACTTCGTCGAGGTTAGACTAGATACTTACTGGGTATCATATTATTTTATGTACTCACACTACACTTCTGCACTTAAATATTCAAGATCTGAGGCAGGTGCATCTGGATATCCGTCTGGCGCGCAGACTTGATCCTGGTTCGAGACTATACGGTGAGCTGCCCTTCTGAGCCGTTCAGCAGCAGCCAGAGTCTCTCTTTTGATTTAGTTTCTGTCCATTCTATTTCAGACAATAGAGTAGAAATCTTTTGTATATTCTACTAGTAGCCCACCTACTTGTGACACCAGATCTTGGCACACACTAGTAGACTTGTGATTTTGGTTTTATTCTTTTAGTCATAATACATTTAGCTGCTTTCGTTCTATTAATATTAAATCTGTTTCTTACTAAATATTTTAAATTAAGGAAAGTTGTTTACTTGAAAAACCTATTAAAATGGGAATTAACTAGATTATACACTGTTGGCTTGCCTAGTAACGGTGCTGAGCGTCATCACGGCCTAATATGGAATTGGGTCGTGACAACATTGTATCAGAGAACTAGGTTCACATAGGTCTCACAAGTTATGAGCATGCCTAATAGAGTCTTGCGGATCGGTATGGATACGTCCGTACTTATCTTCGAGAGGTTATGGGGTGTTAAGAAACTACTCTTTATTCATATCCTATCGTGCAATTGATGGTATACTAAGTTTCTTCCTCAAATTCTCTCACAGATGGTGAGAACGCGCACGACAGACGTTCCAGACCCAGGAGGGCTGCTCCCCTATTTCTAGAGGCCGAGGCAGAGGCTGGGGGAGGGAGCTGGTCTGAGGTAGGGGATGAGGACATCCAATAGTTGCTCCAGTTGCACCACCAGTGGATTCAACAGAGGATCCCATAGTTGAGGAGCAGGGTGAGGTACTCGCAGCAGAGCCAACTCCGGTCAATTTCATGACAGCACCGGGCTTTTAGGAGGTCATGGGCCATATGCTATGATTCATGGATTCTATGACTTAGGCTGGTTTATTTATAGCAGACCCAGCCACATCTCAGGCGGGAGGGGGGAGCACAGACCCCTACTGCTCAGGCTCCTGGGCATGCAGCTGCTGTATATCATATCCCGGGCACACTGTCCGTGGGCGGATGATACCTAATTTCACCCTCATATTTTAAAATACATATATACTTTCAAAATAACATATTTGCATCATCATTTAGTTTACAAACCTATACACGCAGTTTTCATAATTTTCCATAATATTTAGAGCTTTAAATTAATTTTACTGTATTTAAATTATATAAGTATATAGTAATTATCCTTTAAATTATTTTGGAAGAGGATGTAATACCTGAGGAATTTGTTAGAGAAGTCGAAAATTTTGAGAACAAGCCGGAGTCTAATTTGGATGAAACTAAAATAGTCAATTTGGGAGATTTTGAAACAGTCAAGGAAACTGTGTAAGCATTCACCTATCGCCGTCGGTAAAAGAAGAATAGATCTGGTTTTTGAAAGAGTATGAGGATATTTTTGCATGGTCCTATGATGATATGACCGATTTGAGCAATAGTGTCTTATAAGCTAACAACCAACCGTATGTGTCCTCCTGTAAAGTAGAAGCTTAGAAAGTTCAAGCCAGATATGAGTCTGAAACTAAAAGAGGAAGCCACCAAGAAAATCAAAGCTAAGGTTATCAGAGTGGTTGAATATCGAACCTGTTTGGCTAACATCGTGCCAGTTTTGAAGAAGGATGGGAAAGTCAGGGTATGTGTCGACTATCGATATTTAAACAGAGCAAGTCCCAATGATGATTTACCGTTGCCCAATATACACATACTGATCGACAACTGTGCCAAGCATGAACTCTAGTATTTTGAGGATTACTTCGCGGGGTATCATCAAATCTGGATGGACGAAGATGATGCCGAAAAGACAGCCTTTGTTACACCATGGGGAGTATATTGCTACAAAATGGTGCCGTTTGGTCTGAAGAATGCTGGAACCACTAATATGAGGGCCATGACAACTATTTTCCATGACATGATACACAAGGAGATACAGGTTTACGTGGATGAAATCATCATCAAATCTAAGAAGGGTACAGATCACATAGGATACTTGAGGAAATTCTTTGATCGACTTCGAAGGTATAATTTTAAACTGAATCCCGTAAAATATGCTTTTGGGGTTCTTGCTGGAAAGTTGTTAGGGTTCATCGTCCGCCGCCGATGAATTGAGTTAGACCCGTCAAAGGTTAAGTATATCCAATATTTTCCACCTCCAAAGAACAAGAAAGAAGTGATGAGTTTCTTAGGGCATCTCAACTACATCAGCCGTTTCATAGCACAATTAACTGCGATATGTGAACCAATTTTCAAAATCCTGAAGAAGGATGCTGCAACAAGTTGGACTAAAGAATGTCAGAAAGCTTTTGACAAAATCAAGGAATATTTGTCCACGCCACCAGTCTTGGTCCTGCCAGAACCTATGAGACCTCTGCTACTCTATCTATCTGTACTGGATGGGGATTTCAGTTGTGTCTTGAGACAACACGATGAGACAGAAAGGAAAGAACATTCCATATACTATCCGAGTAAGAAGTTCATACCCTACGAAGCATGGTATTCTTTGGTGGAATGCACCTGATGTGCTCTTACATGGATAGCTCAATAGTTGAGACACTACTTTTGTGCCTACACCACATATCTCATATCAAGGATGGATCCTCTGAAATACATTTTCCAGAAACCCATGCCTACCGGGAAGTTGGCAAAATGGAAGATACTATTGAGTGAATTTGACATCGTCTATGTAACTCAGAAAGCGATCAAGAGACAAGCATTAGTCGATCATCTGGCAGAAAATCCTGTAGGAGGAGAATACAAACCGCTGAAAACATATTTTCCCGATGAAGAAGTATCATTTGTAGGGGAAGATATCACCGAAACCTACGATGGTTGGAGAATGTTCTTCAACGGGGCTACAAATTTCAAAGGAGTGGGTATTGGAGCAGTTTTGGTATCAGAGATGGGTCAACACTATCCGGTATCCGCAAAACTCAGATTTTCATGTGCCAACAATATGGCAGAATACGAGGCTTGCATCTTGGGGCTCAAGTTGGACATTGACATGAACATTCAGGAACTGCTGGTAATTGGTTATTTAGACCTTTTGGTACACCATGTTCTAGGAGAATGGGCTACAAAGAATACCAAAATATTGTTGTATCTATACTATGTACAAGAATTGATGAGGAGATTCACAAAGATAGAGTTCAAACATGTTCCGAGAATCCAGAATGAGTTTGTAGATGCGTTGGCCACACTATCTTCCATGATACAACACCCAAAAAAGAATTTAATCGATCCTATTCCAGTAGAGATCCATAATCAGCCAACTTATTATGCTCATGTTGAAGGAAAAACTAATGGAAATATGTGGTTTCATGATATCAAAGAATACTTGGGAAAAGAAGAGTACTCGGAGCACAAAAATCATACTCAGAAACGCACACTCCGAAGATTATCCAACCATTTCTTCCAAAGCGGGGGAATTATGTACAGAATGACTCCAGATCTAGGGCTATTACGGTGTGCTGACGCTAAGAAAGCATCCAAATTGTTCAAAGAGAACATGCCAGAACTTGCGGACCACACATGAATGACTTTTTTTTTAGCTAAGAAGATATTAAGGGCAGGATATTTTTGGATGACTATGAAAATGGACTGCATTAGGTATGCCCAAAAGTGTCATCAATGCCAAGTGCATGCGGATATGATACGAGTGCCACCAAATGAACTTATTGCAACAAGTGCACCTTGGCCTTTCTCCTCTTGGGGGATGGATATCATTGGTCCAATCTAACCCCCCGCTTCAAATGAGCACATGTTCATTCTAGTGACCATAGACTATTTCGCAAAATGGGTTGAAGCTTCATCTTACAAGGTTGTAACTAAGAAAGTCGTCGCAGATTTTGTTAGGGATCGTATTATTTGTCGATTCGGGGTGCCAGAATCAATCATCACCGACAAAACTACCAACCTTAACAATGATCTAATAAAATCTATGCGTGAGACCTTCAAGATCATGCCTCAAATGAATGGAGCTTTGGAAGCCGCCAACAGAAACATCAAGAAAGTATTGAGGAAGATGGTAGACAATCACAAACAATGGCACAAAAAATTACCATTTACCTTTACCGTACCACAGTTCGCACATCGACCGGGGCAACTCCCTACTTACTGGTCTATGGTATTGAAGCTATTATTCCCGTCGAAGTTGAAATTTCTTCTTTAAGAATCATACAAGAGGCTGAACTCAGTGATGCAGAATGGATACAAAGTCTCTATGAACAACTGGCTCTAATTGATAGGAAAAGAATGAATGCGGTATGTCACAGTCAACTTTACTAGAACAGAATGTCCAAAGCTTTCAACAAAAGGGTCAGGCCTGGACAATTCACACCAGGGAAGCTTGTGCTGAAACAGATCTTCTCGCATCAAGATGAAGCCAAAGGGAAATTTTCATCCAATTGGAAATGGCCCTACATGGTTCACAGAGTACTAACAGGAGGAGTACTCATACTTGTAGAAATGGATGGAGAAGTTTGGCCAAAACCTATCAACTCAAACGCAGTCAAAAAATACTATGATTAGATTGTTTACATTTCTTCATCTAATGTGGCTGAGCTACACTTGAACTAATTCCTGTTTAAGAGGGGATCCATTGGCAGCCATGTGGTTTCGATCACATCTCCATAAAATCTTCATTTTCAACATGGTCAGAAACTGGGGCAGAATTTTGAGGATGGCCCTCAAAATTCTGAAGCAAGTCCAGCCAACTTCATCATATGCAGAACGGTCAGAGAATTGCTTTTTAAACTGGGACAGAATTTTGAGAAGGACCCTCAAAATTCTAAAGCAAAGAAGTCGCAATGTCTCTAAAATACGTCACAGTTATTAGTTCATCTAACTTACTTGATATTTCATAATACTATATTTTTAAAATAACCAACCTCATCAAATGAACGCATATTTTCTCAAAACTTTATTTCTATAAAAGCCAGATGTTACCCGGGGTAATTCAAACAGGATCTCAAGACAGGAGTACAGGCAAAGCAGAAGACAAAAGCGCAAACCAACCTCCCCCGCAAAACTCACAATTTTTCTTTGGATGCAGGCACAATGAACATAAAGGAAATATTTGCAAATACGTACACACATCAAAATCACTATATTCACAACGACAACGTTGCCATACGCAAACACATCTCCAGCTAAGAAATACTCTGCTTTCTCACTATCACTCATTTCTTTCTTGCATGAGGCTAAGCATTGCCTCCCTAACTGCATAAGGCTAAGCATTTCTTTTCTTTGCATGAGACTAAGCATTGTCTCCTCTTCTTGCATAAGGCTAAGCATTGCCTCCCTAATTGCATAAGGCTAAGCATTGCCTTTCTTTGCATGAGACTAAGCACTTTCTCCTAATTGCATGAGACTAAGCATTGTCTCCTCTTCTTGCATGAGGCAAAGCATTGCCTCCCTAATTGCATAAGGCTAAGCAATGCCTTTCTTTGCATGAGACTAAGCACTGTCTTCTAATTGCATGAGACTAAGCACTGTCTCCTCTTCTTGCATGAGGCTAAGCACTGCCTCCCTAATTGCATGAGGCTAAACATTGCCTCCCTAATTGCATGAGGCTAAGCACTGCCTCCCTAATTGCATGAGGCTAAACATTTCCTCCCTAATTGCATGAGACTAAGCATTGCGTTTCTTTGCATGAGACTAAGCACTGTCTCCTCTTCTTGCATGAGGCTAAGCACTGCCTCCCTAATTGCACGAGGCTAAGCATTGCCTTCCTAATTGCATGAGACTAAGCACTGTCTCCTCTTCTTGCATGAGGATAAGCATTGCCTCCCTAATTACATGAGTCTAAGAACTGTCTCTTAATTGCATAAGTCTAAGTTCAGCCTTTCCTTGCATCGAGACTAAGCATCATATCCTCTCCTTGCATGAGGCTAAGCATTGTCTCCCTAATTGCATGAGACTAAACATTGTCTCCTAATTGTATTAGGCTAAGTTCGGCCTTTTCTTGCATTGAGACTAAGAATTGTCTCCTCTTCTTGCATCAGTCTAAGCACTGACTTCTCAATTGTCTAAGGCTAAGCATCGCCTTGTCCTTACATAATACCAAATGCTATCTCCATTATGCTATTTAAAACCTAGCACTATTTTCTATTTGCTCGGGGCTAAGAATTGCCCCAATCTTACACAAGACTAAGCTCTGTCTTGTTTTACTTTGCATATGACCGAGCATCATATCTTTGCATCTCATGGGCTGAAACATCGCCATTTCTTCCAAAGGCGTCATATTCCGAAGGCATCATCCTCATAGCCGGAAGACACCATGCCATGGCCTAAGGATCTCTCAATACTGCACATTATTATTCAAAGGCGTCATGGTTCAGAGGTACCATTTTCATGGCCGAGGACATAATTTCATGGCCTGCGAATCCCCTATCCCATGATTCATGTCCCAGGACGTCATGGTCTGAGGACATCATCCACACCGTCCAAAGACAACTTTCATGGTCCAAAGGGAATTTGCATCATGTTTAAATTCTCGTAATAGTCCATATATACTTGCATGCATTGTGTTTTAAGTTTTGCAGGTAATCCAGGAAGTAACCGTTCTGTTAAAGGGAGAAATCTTCGCTCTGATTTTCGTTGAACGTTCACATCCTGCAATTATTTCAAACGCAACCAACCACCATCAGTTACCCATTTTCACTTGATAAACGTTCAAACGCTCATTTTGAAATACATCCATAAATTTTCAGATTCACATTCATGATTTTGTGCAAATTCATCTGATACTGTCCTACCCAAAAGAACCCTTTCCGAAACATACGACCATTCCCATAACAACTCTACCGCTTCAGTTCACCAATGGATCCAGAACTACACACGACCTGACTCCCGTAACACCAAGGATATGTAGGAAACTCAGGAACCAGGGTTCGACCTCCATTTCTCAAATCACCTCATTTGGTCAAAATCAGTCATCATTTCTTTATCTGACAACTCTTTCATCATTCCCGGGTAAAGAGGGGTAGCTGTTGATACCTAATTTTGCCCTCATATTTCTAAGATACATATATACTTTCAAAACAGCATATTTGCATCGTCATTTAGTTTACAAACCTATACAAGCATTTTCCATAATTTTTAGAGCTTTAAATTAATTTTCTTGTATTTAAATTATATAAATATCTAGTAATTATCCTTTAAATTATTTTGTGACGACTTAACTACCTAATAATTATTTTTCACCTATAATATATTTTTCAAATATTTTATTTTTATGTCATATAATTACATTAGCATCTTTAAGCTATTTGTCTAATTTTGCAAAAATAGCCTATATTCTACAAATAATTGCGTTTATTATATTATTTATGCCAAAGTAACATTTTATATTTTTATAATGTTGAGTTATTATTTTAAATACTTTTACAGCATAAATAGTATTTTTACCATTTATTATAATTTTTAATAATTTATTTTTAAATAATTTTTGAAGGTTTCAAGAGTTGGCCCAAAACAGGCTAATTTTCGGACCAATTTTGGCTTAAACCATTAGCCCAATGCCCCAATTACCCCAAGCCCAAACCAAATAACCCATTAACCCAACCCGGTCGCTACCCATACCCGTCCATTAACCCGCCAATCTTTTAAAATCCTGGCCGTTGATCTCTAAGATCAACGTCCCGGCCCACAACCAATTGAAACTTTTTATTACCTAACCTCCAGAAACCCTAACCCTATTTCCCTATAAATTCCGCCTCAGAATCCTCTCCACTCTCCCGTCTCAAACCCTAGCCACATCACTTAAATCCTCTCCAAATCCGCCTCAATCATGGATTCCTTCCATGATTTTGTTGTCTTTCATGTGTTACCTCGGTATTATTTGCAAGATTATGGAGTTACATAGTACTTGCCCCAATTTTGGCAAGTACCAGTCCCCAAATCGGATTCCACAATCTTCAATCTATGAGATTTAGACGATATTTCGTCTATATGTACTCATTATCAGGTTATATGGTCTGATTCAGTAAGATTTTTGACCATCTATGCTTTCCTTTTGAACAGGGTTTGAGATTTTTCATTATTCTTTACTGATTCTCGATTGATACTCTTCCTTTTCCAGGGTTTGACTAATATTTTCCTTATTTCTGTTTAATCCTCGTGTTTCCCTATTTTTACTTTTATTTGCCCTAAGAACTGATTCTAATTGTTTTCGTGTGATATTTTACTTATTCTCTGTTGTATTCCTTTATTTTAAGTGTTATTTGCATGTTATTTTTTATTCTCTGTTAATTTACTAAACTCCCTTATTCTATGTACTATTTTCCCTAAAAATTGATTCTAGCATATGTTTCCTTATTTTGTGATTAATATTTACCGCGTTTCCTATTTTATGTATAAAATATGCTACTATATAAACCCCTCCCATGAAAACCCTTGGAGAGATTTTCTTGAATCCTAATTCCTGCTACTGTTTTCACTGCTCTCTTCTCTCATTCACTCCCTCACTGTTACACTCAAACTCTCTAAAATTATTGAACAACCTCCTCCGGTTCAAGCATTGTTCGGAGCCCATTCTCGAGGCTATTGTGAACTCTGAAGCATCAGGGATTTGGGGTTTTTTTCTATTACACTCTTCACTCTTTTGATTCTTCTATTGGTTAGTGTTTAAACCCTCGCAAAGTTTAAGTTCTTTCCTTCTTTCTGCACATGTATCTGAACTTATATGAGCATGATTCAACTATGATATTGTTCAATTTTGATGTCATTCTGTATCAATTGACGCATGAGAATAGTCTAATGTTTGTGTTACGCTTCACTATAATTTGCACTCTGTGATCTTTTATCTGCTGAGATTCGTTCTGCACCATGTAGCATCTTAACAGGTCTAGTTTTGGACTTCAATAGCAGTCCACTTCAACACGAGCCTGACTATTATTATTGTATACTGTTTCTGCATATTGTGTTTAGATAATACTCTATGAAAATCCCATTTTACTTGAATGAACCCTTTTGGTATTATGTCCAGTGTATATTGTAATGCTCTTTAATGCTGCCCTAAAATCTGTTCTAAACTTGTTTCATACTATCCTGGTTTTCCTAAAGACAAACACTCTATTTTCTATTGACTAGGACTTTACTGCTATTCTAACATGTTTTCCAGTATGCCTTGGTTCATTTGCTATTCTATCCTTTCTGTGATTATCAATATGTGTATCCCTTCATTATGTCCAAGTATTGATTAATATGGCATTAGGTTAGACTTAATTTAATTTAGACCCTTAGATGTCAACTAGTGCAACCTATATATGTTTGCAAAACTATTTCTTCTCCTAATTACTATGATGGTTGTTTATGGGGTAATTTGGCTGTGTGAACCTGGCTGAATTTATTGGTCCGCTTGACCAGTTGTGTTGTATCCTCATTTTGGGAATTTCTGTCCATTCTCCTTACTTGTTACTCTGGTATTCTGAATTCCTATTCTTAGTCGGCTGAAAGCCAAGGCTATTTAGGTTCTATCATTGGCCTCCCTAGTGTGAGCACTGCTTGGGGACCAATTGAGGCCCTTGTGAACTCTGATACACTAGGGTTTGGTCCTAGTTATTTCTTTAACCTCCAAACTATCCCTAATGCTCTACTTCCCTACCATGTATTGTGTTCTATACTGATTGTTCCAAGTGGTGCAACACTTGGTGTGTTGTCTCATTGAAAGTGGTATAGACTTCCCTATGGACTTGTGATCGTGTGGTTCTTTATTGAAGGCCTAAGAAGTAATGAAGGCCTAGTGAGGTTGTGTATCTAGTTATTTCATTTTGGCATGCTATAGGCCGGTTTGCTGTCATGTAATGTTACTACTTTACTTATTAATTTGGGTCTGTAATAATATATTTGTATAAACGATTGGGGTGTTAGTAAAAAGGATGTGGTAGATTTTAATATTAATATGCGATGGGTAGATAACATGCCTATAGAATTGAATGATGCACTTGCTTTATGTTATTCATTCTCTATGCACACTGTAGAAAACATGCCATTAGGAAAAGACCACTTGCACTACTTGATTATTAGCAAGCATGCCTCAATATCTTTGTTGCTATATGAGAGAACCTGCCCGTAGGAAATAAATATCATGGAACTCCCCTCTGATTTGCATTACTGCAACATATCCACTAGAGATCATGCCTATAGGACTTTAATCATTTCATTTGTTGTTACAACGCATTTGTTCACCCAGAAAACCTGCCTATAAGGTTGAACAATAAAATCAATTTCCCAAATGTTAGTCGTTAGAAATCCTGCCTATAGGAGGCCATTGTTGCCTTAATAACTCGTAATGATGCCCTTTTACATTTTTCATCACTCACTTAGGCCATTCTCTAGCGTCTGAGTAATTTTGTGTTTCTAATCCCTCTATTACATAAATTACCTAGGCGCAACATCTATAGGACTAATAACTGAGGAATTTGCTTCCACAATAATCAACGTGTAACGACTTATGCAACCCTATCTATAAATCTCGTTGGTTCCTGAAATTGCTTTCATGCCTTGATTCCTATTACCTAGAAATCATGCCTATAGGGATTTAAGTTCCTTAATCTCGAACTGCGTAACATGAAATATGTTTCACGTGCATTTGCTGTTTAATTGTGGAGCCTAACTTGAGCCTTTAAATGCCCGTATTCTTAGTCCAATGTGTTTTGCATGTCGCCTAGTTTTGACATTTTTTGAGCAACCTAAGTAAAGTCTAGAACCATCCAAAATAGAGGTCCAACGCCTCCTAGACCATAAGTATGGGACGGGTAGTGCACATATAAGGTACGACTTATAATTGATAGTGCGCTTTAATTAACAACTTAAAGATAGTAACCGAGTAGCAGGAGATGATAGTCTGTGCCCGCTGAATTATATGAGTAACACCCATCTCGAGGGAGTTACGAAGTATTATTTATGTTGCACGGGGTGATCCTTTAGGCTAAAAAACTTAGGACCCCCCATCTTATTTTCCTTTACTTATTCAAAGTCTTTTATAATAATAAAATTTCTCAAACTTCTTGCTCTCTATATCTTTGTTTATTTGACTAATTCATATAATTCAAGTTTGATCGGGACCCAGAGTTGTGGAACTCGAAGAGTGCCTAACACCTTCTCTTCGAGGTAATTTTGAGCCCTTACCCGATCTTTGGTGATGCAAACTAGTCAAACCTGAGTCATTCGCAAATAGGTGCCCTAACACACCTTAAATCGTTAGGTGGCGAATCTCCTCTTTTAATACCTCCTTAAAAGAGTCGTCATATGTCGAAAATTGATTTCGCGAGAAAAGGGGCACGACAGTGGAGCCCAGCCAGTTGCAGCAGCTGTAGCCGAACCTAGACAAACTGCAACGTGCGAGCCACACAAGCTGTTGGATAGATGGACTAGGCTTCACCCTCTTGTCTTCTGGGGTGAGAGACATGAGGATCCCCATGACTTCTATGATATGTGCAGGGACAGACTGCACAACATAAGTATATTGCAGTCTCACGGGGTGGATTTCACTACCTTTCAGCTGGAGGCCAGGGCCCATAGGTGGTGGAAGTCTTATATTCTTGGTAGACCAGCAGGTTATCTTCCCATGACTTGGGACCAGTTCACACGCCTATTCTTGGACAGGCATATTCCGCCCACTCAGAGGGAAGACTTGCGATTCCAGCTTGAGAAGCTCCAACATGGTCAGATGTCAGTGACTGATTATGAGGCGAGATTCTCTAAGCTATCTCCCCATGTACATATGATACTTGCTACTGAGGCGGAGCAAGTGCGGAGGTTTGGTGCAGTGTTGCACTCAGGTATTCAGGCTAGTATGGCCTGGGAGGTAGAGATTGGGACTTCCTACCAGCTAGTAATGGAGATTGTTCAGAGGATTGAGGGTTATCGTCAGAGGGGTAGAGAGCAGATGCAGCAGGACAAGAGGGTCTGTTACTCTAAAGAGTTTAGAGGTTCCCCGGCTAGGGTATAGAGGTCAGTTCGGGAGGGGTCAACCCAGTAGTCCCCTATATTCAGCAGCGCTGCCTCCACAAGGTGATCCGGCGCGACCCTATTCCAGTGCTATGCCGGAGAGTTCTTACCGCCCGCCGGCTATTCAGAGTTCTTCCAGTAGGTACTCAGGCCATCAGAGCTCTTTTAGTGCCATACCTTAGAGTTCATACCGCCCACTAGCCATTCATGGTTCTTCCAATGGGTATTCAGGCTACTAGGGTCAGACCTCAAAGTAGAAGATCACCACACCGAGAGGGTTTTTTGAGTACAGGGATCTTAGTCATGTGCGGAGATTTTGCCTTAGGCTTCGGGGCAAGGCGGTTCAGCAGGGACAGCAGCCCATGATTACAACACCAGTTTTCCCGCTAGCCGTTCGACTGCCCAGAGGCAAAGGAAGGTGTGTAGGGGTCATCCTAGAGGTGGAGGTCAGACAGGTAGAGGCCAAACATGTTCTATGCTTTTTCGGCTAGACCAGATGTAGTGGCCTCAAATGCCGTGATCACAGGTATTATTTAAGTCTGCGGTAGGGATGCTTCAGTACTATTTGATCTAAGGGTCTACTATTCATATGTGTCATCTTTATTTGCTCATTTCCTGGACATTCCTCGTGAGTCCTTGGGTACTCATGTGTATGTGTCCACTCATGTGGGGATTTTGTTGTGGTGGATCAGATCTATCGGTCCTGTGTGGTCATATTTTGTGTATACGAGACTAGAGTGAACCTTCTGTTGCTTGATATGACCGAATTTGAGGTCATCCTGGGCATGGACTGGCTATCCCCATATCACACATCCTTGATTGCCATGCCAAGACTGTTACTATAGCGATGCCAGAGTTGCCTAGATTGGAGTGGAAAGGTTCGTCTGTTAGTACATCTAGTCAGGTTATCTCTTTTATGAAGGCTCGACACATGGTTGAGAAGGGTGTTTTGGCTTTTCTATCCTATATTTGGGATACTACGGAAGAGTCTCCGACAATTGATTCAGTACCAGTAGTCTAGGAGTTCTCTGATGTGTTTCCTTCTAACCTTCCAGGCATGTCACCAGATCGTGATATCGATTTCTGTATTGACTTGGCTCCAAGTACCCAGCCTATATCTATCCCACTGTATCGTATGTCTTCGAAAGAATTGAAGGAGTTGAAGGAACAACTTGAGGAGTTGCTACCAAAGGGGCTCGTCAGGCCGAGTGTATCACCTTTGGGTGCACCAGTATTATTTGTGAAGAAGAAAGAAGGGACTATGCATATGTGTATTGATTATCGCTAGTTGAACAAAGTCACCATTAAGAATAAGTACCTGTTGCCGCGTATTGATGATTTGTTTGACCAGTTGCAGGGTGATAGGGTGTTCTCTAAGATTGACTTGAGATCGGGGTACCATCAGTTGAAGATTCGAGACTCGGATGTTCCAAAGACTACTTTCTGTACTAGATATGGCCATTATGAGTTTCTAGTAATGTCTTTCGGCTTGATTAATGCCCTCTCAGCATTTATGGATTTGATGAATAGGGTTTTCATGCCTTATATTAATTATTTTATTATTGTCTTCATTGATGATATTTTGATTTACACCCGTAGCATGGAGGAGCACGAGCATCATTTGAGAGTGGTGCTTCAGACTTTCGGGGAACAGAAGTTATATGTTTTCTCCAAGTGTGATTTTTGGTTAGATTCTGTAGCATTCTTGGGGCATGTTGTATCAGGCGAGGGTATTAAGGTGGATCCCAAGAATATTGAGGCAGTTCAGAATTGGCCTTGTCCCACTTTGGCGACTGAGATCAGAAGCTTCTTGGGGCTAGCAGGTTATTATCACCAGTTTGTAGCTCGCTTCTTATCTATTGCAACACCTTTGACTAGATTGACCTAGAAGGGTGATTAGTTTCGTTGGTCCGATGAGTGTAAGGCGAGCTTCCATAAGCTCAAGACGGTTTTGACTACAACACCAGTCCTAGTGTTGCCTTCCGGTTCCGGGATGTATGCTATGTATTGTGACGCCTCACGTGTTGGTTTGGGTTGTGTATTGATGTAGGAGGGGCGAGTTATTGCATATGCTTCACATTAGCTAAATCCCCATGAGAAGAATTATCCTTTGCATTATTTGGAGTTGGCCGCGATTGTTCATGCTCATAAAATCTGGAGGCATTATCTTTATGGGTGTCTTGTGAGGTTTACATTGATCATCGCAACTTGCAGCATTTGTTCAAGCAAAGGGATTTCAATTTGAGGTAGCCTAGGTCGCTTGAGTTACTGAAGGACTATGACATCACCATTCATTATCATCGGGACAAGTCAAATGTGATCGCGGATGCCTTGAGCAGAAAGGCAGAGAGTATGGGTAGCTTGGCATTCATTTCAGCAAATAAGAGGACACTAGCTTCGGACATTCAGTCCTTGGTTAACATACTTATGAGGCTGGACATTTCAGAGCCCGGCCGAGTTCTTACATGCGTCGTTGCCGATCTTCACTGTTGGAGCATATCAAGGCTCGATAGTTTGATAATCTGCACTTGATGGTTCTTAGAGAGATGGTACTACAGGGTAGTGCCAAGGAGGTTTCTATTGGCGAGGATGGTGTTTTGCGACTCCAGGGTCGTCTATGTGTTCCTAATGTTGATGGCTTGAGGGAGAGGATTCTAGAGGAGGCGCACAAGTCTCGATATTCCATTCATCTAGGTGCTACGAAGATATATCGTGACCTGAGACAAAACTATTGGTGGTGGCAGATGAAGAAATACATAGTTGAGTATGCAGCTAGATGCCTAAATTGCCAGCAGGTTAAGTATGAGCACCAGAGGCCAGAAGGCTTACTCCAGCAGATGACTATACCGGAGTGGAAGTGGGAGCACATTACTATGGACTTCGTAGTTGGGTAGCCGCAGACCTTGCGGATGTTTGATACAGTTTGGGTCATTGTTGACAGGTTGAGCAAGTCAGCACACTTCATCCTAGTTGTGACTACGTATACTTCCAAGAGGTTAGCCCAGATTTATATTCAGGAGATAGTTCGGCTTCATGGTGTGCTTGTTTCCATCATATCAGACAGAGCTCCGCAGTTTAGTTTGCAATTTTTTAGAGCAGTACAGAGTAAGTTGGGGACCCGTGTAGAGCTTAGCACATCATTTCATCCACAGACCGACGGGCAGTCGGAGCGGACAGTTCAGATCTTAGAGGACATTCTCAGAACACGTGTGATTGACTTTAGAGGGTAGTGGGATCGATTCTTTCCTTTGGCCAAGTTTTCTTACAACAACAATTACCAGTCCAACATCGAGATGGCTCCATTTGAGGCTTTATATGGTCGGGGATATCGTTCTCCCATCGAGTGGTTTAAGCCCGGAGAGGCTAAGTTATATGGTACTGACTTGGTGAAGGATGCCTTGGAAAAGTTAAAGTTGATTCAGGAGCAGATACGCACAACACAGTCTAGACAAAAGAGTTACATGGACCAGAAGGTGCATGATTTATCATTTATGGTAGGCAAGAAGGTTCTCTTGAAAGTCTCGCCGATGAAGGGGATCATGAGATTTGGGAAGAAGGGCAAGTTGAACCCAAGGTTTATAGGCCCATTTGAGGTGTTGAGACGAGTTGGAGAGGTTGCTTACGAGCTTGCTTTAACTCCTAGTCTATCGAGAGTTCATCCGGTTTTCCACGTGTCTATGCTCCAAAGGTATCATGCCGACTTGTCACATGTGTTAGACTTCAGCACGATTCAGTTAGATGAGACTCTAGGTTATGAAGAGGAGCAGTTGCATTGTTGATAGGTAGGATTGCCAGTTGAGATCTAAGAGTATTTCCGTGGTAAAGGTTAAGTGAAGGGGCCAACCAGTCAAGGAGGTGACTTGGGAGTCCGAGGAGGACATGCAGATCAGATACCCACACTTATTCATCACTCCAGGTATGATTCTAGACCCGTTCAAGGTCGAACATTTGTTTAAGATGTGGAGAATGTAACGACCCGACCGGTCGTTTTTCTTTTTAGAACCCTATTCCCCTAAATAAGTACTGTTTTATGACTTGCGGGGATGGTTAGTTCGAGATTTGGAAGGTTTCGGGTTGAAATCAGAACAATTAGTTCCTTAAGGTTGAGTAAAAAGGCTAAGTTTGACTTCCGTCAACATTTTGAGCAAACGACCTCAGAATCAGAATTTGACAATTCCAATAGGTTCGTATGATGATTTTGGACTTGGGAGTATGTCCGCATTGGGTTTTGGATGACCCGGGAGCATTTCGGCGCCTAATATCGAAAGTTGGTTCTTTGAAGGTTTTTGAAGTTCTTTAAAGTTGGTTTGGAGTAGATTTTGGTGATATCGAGGTCCGAATGGTATTATGATACCAGGACTAGTTCTATATGGTGATTTAAGACTTACCCGCAAAATTTGGTGTCATTCCGAGTAGTTTAAGTATGATTCGGCGCGTTCGGTGCAATGTGGGAACTTGAAGTTCATATTTTGATTCAATTTGGTTTAATTGTGCGATTCTTAGTTCCGTTGTTGATTTACACATTTTGAGAGTTCAAGCAGGTCTGTATCATATTTACAGACTTGTTGGTGCCTTTTGATGAGGTCCCGAGTGGCTCGAGTGAGTTTCGGATCACTCGGAGAAAAGTTGATTAAACTAGAAATTCCAGTCCTGGTTTCCTTCTTCATGAACGCGGAAGGAATCTCGCGTTCGCGATGAAGGAGTTGGGGTTGGGGGTTTTTGTGCTTCGCGTTCGCGATAGCTAGTTCGCAAAGGTCTGGGACATGCAACCTTCACGTCCGTGTGAGGCGACTTGTGTTCGCATAGAGGAGCCTGGGTTGGGTTTGGGCCGCTGTTATTCTTCGCGTTCACGGAGAAGCCCTCGCGTTCATGAAGGGTAGGCCAAGCCAGCCTCCGCGTTTGCGTTCCCACTGTCGCGATCGTGATGAGTCGTCTCCAGGGGCCAGGGCTATTTTCCTTCGCAAACACGAGGCCTCTTCCGCATTCGGGAAGAAGGAGGCAGATGGGCATTGTGTTTTAAAATTGGGACTTAGGCATTTTTTGGATCATTTATTTCACTCTTGGGCGATTTTAGAGCTTTAAAGAAGGGGATTTGTCACGACCCAAAAATGACGTCCTGATGGCCCCTATCGTGGAACTAGGAAAGCCACAACTCAACATTTCCAACACAGTAAAACAATTTTAAAATAATGGCGGAACAGTTAATATTAAAGAAAAGCCTTTTCAAAATAGAATTTTTCCAAAATACGATACAATCCATCTCAAAACCGGGGTGTAACTGAGTACATGAGCATTTAAATCAAAATACAACCCACTGCAGTGTCTAGAGAATAAAACTGAAAATACAGATAGAATAAGGATGGAGAATCAAGGTCCGCGAATGCCATGCAGCTACCTCGATAGTCTCTGAACTCGGATGCCTGAATCAGCCGCCGCCGCCGTGACCGGAAATGCCTAGATCTGTACAAAAGATGCAGGGAGTAATGTGAGTACATCCAACTCAGTAAGTAACAAGTCCAAACTTTGGACTGAAAGGTAGTGACAAACTCAACCGGTACAAATAAGATAGAAATGACTGTGCAGAAACATAGGCATGCTTTCAAACTAAATAGGAATCTCAAAATATTTAAGTAAAGCAGATCCGAACAGTGTAAGGAATATACCCTGCTATCTCTACATGCCAATGCACAAAACTGTATGTGATGCACCATGCTGTCAACCTCATGTGCTCAAACTCTTGACTGCTCAACCACTCGGTACTGTATATGTCCTATACGGCCGAGGGAAAATCCATCCCGGAAAATATACTTCACTGACTATAAGTTGCTCAATACCGAGGAAGGCCAATCCAGCCTTGTGAAGAAGATCCATCTCCAGGTATCAAGTATTTCGGACAAGATCCATGTCCAGGGAAGATCCATCCCTCAATAATATCAACCGCGCTCACTGGGGTGTGTTACAGACTCCGGAGGGGTTCCTACAACCCAAGCTCTATCATAACATCAATATAACCGCTGCGGCGTGCAGCCCGATCCCATAACTGTCACTCATAATCAAGCTCTCAGCCTCACTCAGTCATCACTCTCTCCAATCTCACTCACAAGCTCAAAATATCATAAACACCAGCCCGAAACAGTAATATGATGAATCAATAAACAACAACTGAGACTGAGATATGATATGAAATGGATGTATATGACTTAGTACAAAATATCAATAAAAGCAGTAAAGTGACAGGAAGAAACGACCACTATGGGTCTCAACAGTATTGGCATAAAGACTAAACATGGTATCTAGCATGCTTGACAGGTCAATTACTTTGTCACATGATGAAAACACAGATATCAACAAGATACTATCACTACACAGTGCCATGTAATCAACCAGGTCGCAATTCTCATGGGGCATGACCGCATGCCTGTCACTTGGCATGTGAGTCACCTCAATACCAATCATAGAATACATATTTCGGGGTTTCGAACCCTCAGAGCCAAGTTTGAAAGCATTACTTACTTCAACTTCGCAAAATCCTACTCGAAATGAATTTTCCCCTCAAATCAGTCTCCAAATGCCTCGAATCTAGCCGCAGGCAATACGAGATAATTAATATAGGCTAAAAGTATCAATTCCACAAGAAAACTACTAAATTATAGCCCAAAATCTTATATCGGCTCATACCCGCCCCCCAGACCCACGTCTCGAACTCCGACAAAAGTCACAAAACCCGAAAGCCCTTTCCCTCATGAGTCTAACCATACCGAATTTACCAAAATCTGACATCAACGGGTCATCCAAATCCCCGAAATTTGTTCTCCAAATCCCCAGTCTCAAACCCCCAAATCCAACCCTAAACTACACAATATAGGTGGGAAAAATCAGTGGGGAAACAAGATTTATGATAAAAAAAACGTGCACAAGAAGCTTACCTCAATAATCCCCTCGAAACTCCTCTCCAAAATCCCCTAAGTCCAAGTCCAAAATATTGAAATGAGACTAAAATCGCAAACTTTGGTTTTTAAACCTTCTGCCCAGACTTTTCGCACCTGCGGAGCTGCTTTTGTGGTAAAATTTCCTATCCTGTGTAAGTCACTTATCCAGATTCCTCCGCTTCTACGATCACAGGACCGCATATGCGCATATCGCAGGTGCGGGAAAGCCATCGAACATGCGGATCGAACTCGCATCTGCGCCTTCCTGCCCTGTTCTGCTACCATCACAGGTGTGGGAAAATCTTTGCACCTGCGTCCTCTGCTCAACTTCCCCTTGGTCGTTTCTGCGGCTCTTGTCCCGCTTCTGCGGGCTCGCACCTGCAGTACCCACTCCGCAGGAGCAACTACACCAATAGCAGCAGCAATTCAACTGCTTCACAATTTCCAAACCAAGCCCGTTAACCTTCCGAAATCCACTCGAGACCTCCGGGACCTCAACCAAACATACCAACAAATATAACCCATTACGATCTTAGTCGAACCCTCGAATCACCCAAAGCAACATCAAAACATGGATCACACACTGATTCAAACCTTAAGAACTTCTAAAATTCCAAATTCCACAAACGACGCAGAAACCTATCAAACCACGTCCGATTGACCTCAAATTTTGCACACAAGTCCCAAATGACACCACTAACCTACTCAAATTCCCGGAAATCAGATCCGAACCCGATATCAGATTCCACTACTGGTCAAATTTGCCAAAATTTCAACTTTTGCCAACTCAAGCTAATTCTACTACGTATCTCCGAATCTCATTCTGGACGCGCTCCTAAGTCCAAAATTTCCTAACGGAGCAAACATGATCATTAAAATTCAAATCCTAGGTCGTTTACATATAAGTCGACATCCGGTCAACTTTTCTAACTTAAACTTTCAATTAAGAGACTAATTGTCTCAATTCATTCCGAAATCACTCCGGACCCGAACAAACCAACCGGGTAAGACATATAACAGCTGTAGAGAACAAAAGATGCAGAAAATGGGGGAACATGGCTATAACTCTCGAAACAACCGCCCCGGTCGTTACATCCTCCCTTTCTTGAACAAACTTTCATCCTTAAACGGGTCTAGAAACATACCTGGAGTCTCAAATAGGTGTGGATATTATCTCCGCATCTCCCGCTTGGTCTCCCAAGTAGACTCCTCCACGGGCTGACCTCTCCACTGCACCTTCACTGAAGCTATACCCTTTGACCTCAACTTTCAAACCTGCCGCTCCAAAATGGCCACAGCTCTACATCATAAGTCAAATAACCATCCAACTGGACCGTGCTGAAATCAAAAACATGAGATGGATCGCTGACGTACTTCCAGAGCATAGAAACATGAAATAGTGGATGCACACTCGACAATCTAGGTGGAAAGGCATGCTTGTAATCCACCTCCCAATCCTTTTAAAGTACCTTAAAAAGTCCAATGAACCGAGGGCTCAACTTGCCCCTCTTTCCAAACCTCCTAACACCCTTCATTGGTGATACCTTCAACAGAATCTTCTCCCCGACCATGTAAGACACATCACGAACTTTCCTGTTAGCATAGCTTTTTTGCCTAGACTACACCACCTCCCATATAAAGCCTCATACAGGGCCATCTGAACGCTCGACTGATAACTGTTGTTGTATGCAAACTTAGCGAGCGACAGAAACTGGTCCGATGAACCCCCAAAATCAATGACACAATCGCGTAGCATGTCCTCCAATATCTGGATAGTGTGCTCGGACTGTCCGTCCTTCTGAGGGTGAAATGTTGTGTTCAACTCAACCTGTGTACCCAACTCTCACTGTACGGCTCTCCGAAATTGCGGTGTAAACTGTGTGCCTCTATCTGAAATGATGGAAACTGGAACACCATGAAGGCGAACAATCTCTCGTATGTAAATCTCAACCAACCGCTCTGAAGAATAAGTAGTGTCCACTAGAATGAAGTGCGCAGACTTGGTCAGCCGATCCATAATAACCCAAGTGGCATCAAACCTCCTTGAAGTCCGTGGGAGCCCAACTACAAAATCCATGGAGATCCGCTCCCACTTCCACTCCAGGATCACTAACCTCTGATGCAAGCCACCCAGTCTCTGATTCTCATACTTTACCCTCTAACAGTTGAGACATCAAGCTACAAACCTAACTATATCTTTCTTCATCCTCCTTCACCAATAGTGCTGCCACAAATCCTAATACATCTTCGCGGCACCCAGATGGATGGAGTACCGCGAGCTGTGGGCCTCCTCAAGAATCAAATCCCGTAGCCCATCTACACGGGGCACACATATCCGGCCCTGCATCCTCAACACCCTATCATCACCAATAGTCACATCCCTGGCATCACCTTGAGAACCCTATCCTTGAGGACAAGCAAATGAGGGTCATCATACTAATGCTCCCTCATAAAACCATAAGGAGAAGACCGAGAGACCACCCAAGCCAATATTCGACTCAGATCAGAAATATCCAATATGACAAACTAGCTAGCTAAGGTTTGAACATCCAATGCCAATGGACTCTCTGCGGCTGGAAGATATGCTAAGACCCCCAAAATCTCCGCCCGGCGACTCAAGGCATCGGCCACCACATTGGCCTTCCGGGGATGGTACAAAATGGTGATATCATAGTCTTTAAGAAGCTCCAACCACCTCCACTGACATAAGTTAAGATCCTTCTGCTTGAACAGATGCTGGAAACTTCGGTGATCAGTGTAAATCTCACAATGAACACCATATAAATAGTGCTGCCAAATATTCAAGGCGTGAACAATAACTGCTAATTCAAGATCATGGAAAGGATAGTTCTTTTCATGGGTCTTCAACTGGCACGAAGCATAAGCCGTCACTCTACACTCCTGCATTAGAACACACCCAATACCGATCCGCGAAGCATCATAATACACTATGTAAGAACCATAAGCTAATGGCAGAACTAGAACTGGAGCTGTGGTCAAAGTAGTCTTGAGCTTCTGAAAGCTCTCCCCGCACTCATCCGACCACCTGAATGGGGCACCCTTTTGGGTCAATCTGGTCAAGGGAGATGCAATAGATGAGAAACCCTCCACAAAATGATGGTAGTAGCCAGCCAAACTAAGAAAACTCCAAATCTCCGTGGTTGAGGACGGTCAGGGACAACTTTGCACCGCCTCTATCTTCTTCGGATCCACCTGAATACCCTCATTGGACACCACGTTCCCCAAGAACGCCATTGAACTGAGTTAAAACTCACACTTGGAGAACTTTGCATAAATCTTCCCCTCCCTCAACTGCTGTAACACAATCCTCAGATGTTGGGCATACTCCTCCTGGCTACAAGAGTACAATCAGGATGCCATCAATGAATACAATAAAGAACGAGTCAAGATAAGGCCGAAACACACTGTTCATCATATGCATGAATGATGTTGGGGCGTTGGTCAGCCCAAAAGACATCACAAGGAAATCATAATGGCCATATCGGGTTCTGAAACCTGTCTTAAGAATATCTGAGTCCCGAATCTTTAGTTGGTGATACCCTAACCTCAAATCAATCTTGGAAAACACCCTCGCTCCCTGAAGCTAGTCAAATAGATCATCAATGTGTGGCAAAGAATACTTGTTCTTGAGTGTGACCTTGTTCAACTGTCTATAATCAATGCACATTCTCATGGTACCATCCTTCTTCTTTACAAATAGGATTGGTGCACCCCAAGGTGACACGCTAGGCCGAATAAACCCCTTATCAAGGAGTTCCTGAAGTTGTTCCTTCAACTCCGACGGTGCCATATGATACGGTGAATTGAAATGGGCTGAGTGCCCGACCCCAAATCAATACCGAAGTCAATATCTCTTTTAGTCGGCATGACCGGCAGGTTTGCAAGAAACACATCCAAAAAATCACGCACCACCGGAACAGAATCAATAGCAGGGGCCTCCGCACTAACATCCCTCACAAAATCCAAATAAGATAGACAACCCTTCTCCACCATCCGCAGAGCCTTCAATTATGAAATCAATCTATTGGGAATATAGTCTATAGAGCCGCTCCATTCAACCCTCGGTAACCCCGACATCGCCAACGTCACAGTCTTAGCGTGACAATCTAGAAAAGCATGACATGGAGACAACCAATCCATACCCAAAATCACATCAAAATCGACCATACTAAGCAGCAAAAGATCTACTCTGGTCTCCAGACTCCCAACAGTCACCACACATGACCGATATACACAGTCCACAATAATATTATTACCCACCAGAGTAGATACATGAACAGCTGAAACTAGAGACTCACGGGGCATATCCAGATAATGAGCGAAATACGAGGACACATATGAATAAGTGGAACCAGAGTCAAATACTACAGAGGCATCTTTGTGGCAAACTGAGACAATACCTGTAATCACAACATCCGAAGCAATGGCATCTGGTCTGGCAGGGAGCTCATAGAAATAAGCCAGATCGGCCCTTGATCGGCCTCCCCCTCTCGGGCGACCCCTAGCTGACTGAGCTCCAATCCAAGATGGTTGGGTGGGTGGTGAAGCAACTGGTGCTGAAGTAGAAGGTTGACTCCTCTGCTGAGATGAACCTCCTAAAAGGCGGGGACCATATCTCTTGATATGGCCCAAATCTCCACACTCAAAGAAACCTCTCCCTACGAATAGCGGTGGGGATTGAAGGGAACCCCGAGCACCGAAATAACTACTAGAAGGTCCCGACACAGAGAACCCTGAGCTGATGGTGCATGAGACAAACTCTGAGCTGGTAGTGCACTGAATTCGAATGGCCCTGCTATAATTGTGTGACCCGTGGCCAGATGAGGCACCACGGTGAACAGGGCGAGCCATCTGAGCATGTCTAAAATGATGACCACTATCGTGGTGGAACTGGCCCCCAAAAGGAGCACCCTCCTGGATGCGAACCATCTCAATCTGACGAGCAATGTTGACAACCTCATCAAAACTAGCACCAGATACTCTCTCTCTGGTCATAAGCAATTGCAATTGAAAAGTGAGGCCATCTTTGAACCTCATGATCCTCTCCCTGTCTGTGGGAACCAACCAGATAGCATGTCGGGCCAAAATATGAGAATCTCATCTCATACTGTGTCACAGACATATCACCTTGACGAAGCTGCTCGAACTGCCTGGGCTCCTCTTTGTCGGACTGAGGCACGAACTTCTCCAGAAAGAGAACGGACAACTGCTGCCAGGTAAGGGATGCTGCGCCTACCGTACTACGCCTCTCGTAAGCCTCCCACCAAGTGAAAGCATCCCCAGAGAACTGAAAGGTAGTGAACGAGACCCCACTGTTCTCAAGAATACCTACTGCACGGAGTATCCCCTGACACCTGTCCAAGAAACCCCGTGCATCCTCTCCCTCTGTACCGCTAAAATATGGAGGCTGGAGCCTCCCAAACCTCTCCAATCTATGCTACTCATCCTCATGCATAGAAGGAACTATATAGTCCTGACCAGCTGCGACCGGCTGGGTTGGTGGTACCCCTAGTGTTTGGAGTCCTTGCATTACATGCTCTGGTGTGCAGGCGGCGGGATTCTGAGTACTTCCCCCGGCCTCAGAAGTGGCTGCTGCCATCGAAACAGAGACCGCCTGAGCAAGACCGGTGCACACAGTCAGAATCTAAGCTAAGGCCTCCTGAAGGTCTGGAATCACGATGGGCATAGCTGGTGCCTGAGCTGGTCCCGCTGGTGCATCCATAACAGGGACCTGATCCTGATCTGGGGAAACTGGTGGATCTGTAGGTACTACCCTAGCTATTGTCTAGGCTACACCTCTGCCCCTACGGCAGCCTCTACCGTGACTTCAACCTCTCGCGACCCTGGCTGGTGGTACCAGTGGCTGCCCATCCTGCCTAGTGGTACGTGTCCCCACCATCTGTGAGAGAACCTCACCATTTGTGAGAGAATGAAATAACAGAAGTTAGTTACTGGAATCAACAGATTCGCACGACAAGAATTCAAGAATGTGAAGTTTTCCTAAGGGTTATGCAACCTCTCGAAGATAAGTACAGACGTTTCCGTACCGATCCGCAAGAATCTACTAAACCCGCTCATGACTCGTGAAACCTATGTAACCTTGGCTATGACACCAACTTGTCACAACCCAAAAACGACCGTCGTGATGGCGCCTATTGTGGAACTAGGAAAGCCACAACTCAACATTTCTAACACAGTAGAACACTTTTAGAAATAATGGCGGAACAAATAATATTAAAGAAAAGCCTTTTTGAATTTTTTTTTATCCAAAATACGAAACAATCCATCCCAAAACTGGGGCGTCACTGAGTACATGAGCTTCTAAAACCAGAATACAACCCACTACAATGTCTAGAGAATAAAACTGAAAATACAGATAGAATAAGGAAAGAGAATCAAGGCCCACGAACGCTATGCAACTACCTTGATAGTATCCGAACTCTGATGCCTCAATCAGCAGCCATCGCCGTGACCAGAAATGCCTAGATCTGCACACAAGGTGTGGGGAGTAACGTGAGTACATCCAACTCAGTAAGTAACAAGTCCAAAGTTTAAACTGAAAGGTAGTGACAAACTCAATCGGTACAGATAAGATAGAAATGATTGTGCAGAAATGTAGGTATGCTTTCAAACTAAATAGGTAACTCAAAATAGTAAAGTAAAGCACATCTGAATTGTGTAAGGAATATAACCCTGCTATCTCTACATGCCAATGCACAAAACTATATGTGATGCACCAAGTTGTCAACCGCATGTGCTCACACTCTCGACTGCTCAACCCCTCAGTAATGTATATAGCCTATACGGCCCAGGGAAAATCCATACCGGAACTCATACATCACTGACTATAAGCCGCTCTGTACCGAGGAAGGCCAATCCAACCTTGTGGAGAAGATCCATCTCCAAGTATCAAGTATTTCGGACAAGATCCATGACCAGGGAAGATCCATACCTCAATAATATCAACCGTGCTCACTGGGGGTGTGTTACAGACTCCGGAGAAGCTCCTACAGCCCAAGCGCTATCATAATATCAATATAACCGCTGCGGCGTGCAGCCCGATCCCATAACTGTCACTCATAATCAGGATCTCGGCCTCACTCAACCATCACTCTCTCCAACCTCACTCACAAGCTCAAAATATCATAAACACTAGCCCGAAACAGTAATATGATGAATCAATAAACAATAACTGAGACTGAGATATGATATGAAATGGATGTATATGACTTAGTACGAAATATCAACAAAACCAGTAAAGTGACAGCAAGAAACGACCAGTATGGGTCTCAACAGTACCTGCATAAAGCCTAAACATGATATCTAGCATGATTGACAGCTTAATTACTTTGTCACATGATGAAAACACGGATATCAACAAGATACTATCACTACACAGTACCATGGAATCAACCAGGTCGCAATTCTCACGGTGCACGCCCGCACGCCCGTCACTTGGCATGTGCATCACCTCAATACCAATCATAGAATACATATTTCGGTGTTTCGAACCCTCAGAATCAAGTTTGAGAGCGTTACTTACCTCAACAACGCAAAATCCTACTCCGAAATGCCTTTTCCCCTCGAATCAGACTCCAAATGCCCCGGCCCCGGGGTCCACGTCTCGAAATCTGACAAAAGTCACAAAAATTGAAAGTCCTTTCCCTCACGAGTTTAACTATACCGAATTTACCAAAATACAACATCAACAGGTCATCCAAATCCCCGAAATTTGTTCTCCAAATCCCCAGTCTCAAACCCCCAAATCCAACCCTAAACTACACAATCTAGGTGGGGAAAATCCGTGGGGAAACAAGATTTATGATAAAAAAACGTGCACAAGAAGCTTACCTCAATAATCCCCTTGAAAATCCTCTCCAAAATCGCCTAAGTCTGAGTCCAAAATGTTGAAATGAGACTAAAATCGCAAACTTTGGTTTTTAAACCTTCTGCCCAGACTTTTCGCACCTGCGGCCATTTATCCGCACCTGCGGAGCCGCTTTTGTGGTAAAATTTCCTATCCTGTGTAAGTCACTTATCCAGATTCCTCCGCTTCTATGATCACAGGACCGCATATGCGCATATCGCAGGTGCGGGAAAGCCATCGGACATGCGGATCGAACTCGCATCTGTGCCTTCCTGCCCGCTTCTGCTACCATTACAGGTGCGGGAAAATCTTCGCACCTGCGTCATCTGCTCAACTTTTCCTTGGTCGCCTCTGCGGCTCTTGTCCCGCTTCTGCGGGCTCGCACCTGCAGTGCCCACTCCGCAGGAGCAACTACACCAATAGCAGCAACAATTCAGCTGCTTCACAAATTCCAAACCAAGCCCGTTAACCTTCTGAAATCCACTCGAGGCCTCTGGGACCTCAACCAAACATACCAACAAGTCATATAATCCATTACAAACTTAGTCGAACCCTCGATTCACCCAAAACAACATCAAAACACGGATTACTCCCGGATTCAAGCCTAAAGAACTTCTAAACTTCCATATTGTACAAACGATACAGAAACCTATCAAACCACGTTTGATTGACCTCAAATTTTGTACACAAGTCCTAAATGACACCACTAACATACTCAAATTCTCGGAAATTAGATCCGACCCCGATATCAAATTCCACTGTTGGTCAAATTCACCAAAATTCTCACTTTCGCCAATTCAAGCCTAACTCTACTACGGACCTCTGAATCTCATTCCGGACAACAGAGCTAACGGGACCATCAAAATTCAAATCTGTGGTCGTTTACATATAAGTCAACATCCGGTCAACTTTTTCAACTTAAACTTTTAATTAAGACTAAGTCTCTCAATTCATTCCTAAATCACTCCGGAACCAAACCAACCAACCCGGTAAGATATATAACAGCTGTAGAGCACAAAAGAAATAGAAAATGGGGGAATGGGACTATAACTCTCAAAACGACTGGCCGGGTCGTTACAGGATTCCAACCTAGCTTTTGAAGGTAAATAATTTCTATCTAATGTGAGTTTAATACATAGATTATAGGTAGATTTTAACATGAAAAATTGAGAAAATCATGGGTTTAGATGAAAAACTTAGGTTTTGATAAAAATGGGATTTTACCACGAAAAATGGTTATGGAATTTAGTGAAAATTATATATTTCATAAGGTTATGGGTAACAACTTTCTTCAAAAAATTCCGGAATCCGGTTAGGGCCCGGGGGTAAATTTTAGGAATCTTACATTAAGGTTGGGTAACCTCTTGAATAGTTGGAATACGAACTTTTAAGAATGTATTGATTAGTTTATATACTATTTGATTAGTTTTGGATTGTTCGGCACCAAATCGAGAGTTTGAGCATAATCTTGAACATGGAAGTAGGCCTTGAGACGAGGTANGGGGGGGGGGGGGGGCTACGTACATACGAGATGACGAGAGTCCGTGCGTAGCTACTAATTATGCTATATTTCGGGTAGTCTAGGACCCATATCATGCCATACTTGAAATGGTTGCGCCCTTACTTGTTAACCGAATTTCTTAAACCATATTTCAAAATTTTAAAAAGAATTATAAAGGTTTAAGTTCACTTATTTGAGGTTGAGAATAGAACACTTGACTATTATAGAAAAACTTGTGTTTCTTTAAAGAATTTTCTATTTGTGGAGCAGGCCGAATGCCTCGGTAGCAAATAGATGCATCTATAATTCGTGCCGTTCGACCCTCTACAGTGCACAATTTAAATATTATTATGTTGGTTCTGACCGTACGACCTCGGCATTATTTGCGCATGATAAGCTTTTGGGACTTCTCATAATTGATATTTCTTAAATGTTTTGATGATATAAATTGCTAAATGATGAAAGATAAATTTGGGATTTAATAGTTATGAAAAGGATATTTATCATCTCCTGTTATTGAATTTTTAGTACATTTTCTGTAATCCATGCTTAGTTATACTTTTGACTTATTATCATTAGACTTAGTAAGTGTCAAAGTCGACTCCTCGTCACTACTTCTTCGAGGTTAGGATTGATACTTACTAGGTACATGTTGTGTTATGTACTCAGACTACACTTCTGCACTTAAATGTGCAGGATCTGAGGCAGGTGCATCTGGATATCCGTCTAGCGCGCAAACTTGATCCTGGTTCGAGACTATACGGTGAGCTGCCCTTGCGAGCCATTTAGCAGTAGCCGAAGTCTCTCTTTTGATTTAGTTTATGTCTATTCTATTTCAGACAGTAGAGTAGAAATCTTTTGTATATTCTACTAGTAGCCCACCTACTAGTGACACCAGATCTTGGCACACACTAGTAGACTTGTGATTTTGATTTTATTCCTATAGTCATAATACATTTAGTGGCTTTCATTTTATTAATATTAAATCTGTTTCTTACTGAATCTTTTAAATTAAGGAAAGTTGTTTACTTGAAAAATCTATTAAAATGAGAATTCACTAAATTGTTCACTATTGGCTTGCCTAGCAACGGTTTTGGGAGCCATCACACGCTAATATGAAATTGGGTCGTGACATTTAGTTCCATCATACATGTCCTTAATCACCCTTTGTAAGCCACAAGGACACCATAGCCACGCTGAAATATTTTTTTCATTTCAATTATTCTCATTATATAACCTTCCAACGTGTTTTCTATGGTGTACTTCCATATAATTTTGTAATTTTTCATATTTTTCTTGTTTTTCTTAATTGTTAAACATAATTTCATATTTTTCTAGTTTTGTTTTTTATTTATTAATTAGTATAAAATATTTATTATGAAAAGCTATATTCTAAAATCCTATTTATCTTTATGTTAATTAAAAATTTAAACAAATCGTAGTTTTATATTTTATATCGGGTTGGTAAAAAATATTAAATTCACATTTGAAAATTTTAATAGTTTTTAAATTAAGATATTTCAAATATGGACAAGATAACAATTTCTTTCAATATTAGTTAATAATTTATAATTGTTTAATATTTTTAGTTTTTTAAAATATAGTTTAACTACTTGTATTTATCACACATTAATATTAGTAATATATTATTTAATATATTTCGATAGGTTAATTTAAAACAGGATTTATTTAGCAATGTAATTTGATGTGTGGCCAAAATGCTTTATTTTTAATACATTACTCGCCTTACATGTTGTTAGCTTGTGGTTAATTGTGTAACGTTTGAGCTAAATTATGTTATTTTATGTGTAGGAGCATTGGAAGACAAAGAATGAAAGTCGTACAAAAAGAGGACAAAAATGCAAGAATAGAGCACAAAAGCATCATGTACCCAACCCGTGCTATAGCTCTATAGCCTGCCTTACCGTGCTACAGACCAAGTAACGCCAGCTCTATAACCAGCTTGACCGTGCTACGGACCAAGCATAGCGAGCTCTATAGCCAGGCTGGTCGCGATAAGCCTGGCCTCGCGAGGTCTATAGTCCGGTAATTAAAAGTCGTGAATTAAAAGACTCTGACACAGATTTCGACTCAAGGACTCCAACCCTAGCCTATAAATACTCCCTAAACTTGTCTAAAAAGGGAGGACGTTTTTGGGAGACATTTTTGGAGAGGGGATTCTGCCTAAGGAGGCACGAACACGCTAGGAGCAAGGCGGAGAATTCTTCTATGATTTTTTCACTTCCATCTTCTTATTTTTATTATTGGTTATGAATTCTAGTATTGTAATTTTACATACTATTATGAATAGATAATTTGTTATCTAGGGTTTTGAAGAAACCTTTGAAGGATGAATTCTTGTTATATTTTTATATAATTGAGATTGGATTTCTCTACTTGTTCAACTACGTGTTTATTGTTGATTGAATGGTCATCAATTGACTGTGCCTATTTAGTGCGTATTGCTTGAGAGATGGTACATATTTAGGTAGTTGCTGAACAACAGCACTTCTAACGTATTTGAGAGATCAATACGGAGGGTTTAAAGGCGGGATTAGAGATAACGAAACCTTGGTGCGATAATAGTGAGCAGTGAATTAGTGACAGCTAGCGTAGTTTGAGAGAATATGTCTAGTAAATTGTGATAGTTGCTCGAGAGAGAATTACAAAGTACTTACGATCGGTACAGAATACTTAGACGAAATTATAGAAGACGTAGGAGGAAGGATTCCGACAATTGGGGAAATCATAACTCTAGACCTCCTTAATCTTTTCTCCAACCCGTAGTATCTTTATTTGGTAATCTACTACTTTATTTGTTAGTTAATTAGATATAATAATCTTAATATTTATAATTTTGGAATTGTTCAAACTTATTTTCTTAGCAATACTGAACAGTTGTAGCTAAGTCTTAGTTCTCTGTAGGATTCCATTCCGGACTCTTAGACCAGATTATATTTGCAACGACCGCTTATCCTTGTTAGGACTCGAGTTGGGCGTGATCATAACTATACTTGTACAACCAAACATGACAGTAAAAATTACACTATAATTATATTTTGATAAACAAATATGTCATTGTAATTACTATATATACTATACAATTACTACTACTAGGATGCGTAATTACTCTCCTAATAATTACACTACCTGATAATTACACATGGCTTTTCAAACACATCCTTAAAGTTAGCAATAAATATGTGATCTTTCCAAATTCCAATTATGATCTTGTATAACCTCGCCTCAAATTAAACCAACCGACTGATTTCATAGTATACATCAACAACAATGAACTGAAAATTTTAATGAAAACAAGAACTAACCACTCATTTGGAATAAAAGACACAATTGAGTTATATTTTTTAATGTCGTTCACAAAGGTATTCCTGATCTAGTTGATGATGTTATTCGAGAAGCTAATCTCACGATCCGATTTCAATCTTCTGGTAACATTAAGAAGAATATTGAAGAAAACTTGTTTGTTATAAGAAATGTTATTACAGAGTATGATTGTTGGAAAGATGTCTAATTTAATTATATAAGCAAAATAATTTTTAAAAAATGTTGTAAATGTAAGAACCAAAAATGGCAAAAAGATGGGATGGAAAAAGCTTACTTACATTTGGCGTTTACGTCAAACAGCATTTTTGTATCATGGTCACAACTTAAAAATAGAGGGGTGACTCCATGTGTATTATTTGACCTTGGTTAAGTAATAGTAACAATTATTATTTATAGATAGGTCATCTATTTATTAGATTTGTCAAAACACAGTATGTGAAAAAATTTCTCTGGTTTTAAAACTGTACCTTTCTTTTTCTAGTCGCCAAACTAATGGAGGTCTGATTTCTGTTTTGCTAAACCAGTACACCCTTGAGCTTACAAAATTGATTACCTCTTCATCTTCATATTAGAAGAATAAAAACTAAAAAGGTTGGTTTATAGAAGGTGAAGGTCTTAAATAATGCTTAAGAAATCATGCTATCAAAAAATGATTCGTACATTCTGTTAGGAATAAACCCCCCAACAGAAAGTATTATTCACGATAATAACATCAGAACAACAACGTAACATCAAGATATGGCGATCAACATGAATAAAAAAGTAATAAGGACATAAAAATTTTAACGTGAAAACTCCTTCTGAATAAGGGAAAATATCATGAGCCCGAACGGAGTAAAGTAGTCCACTATAATGAAGAATTTTTACACTCCATAATCCCGAGTAAATATTCCAGGTATCACTGCACACTCAAAAAAATAACCCTCTATCGAGATTCTCAACTCACTACACTATTGCTCACACTCTCTAATTTTCCTCGCAGAATATTTTTCTACCTGTGAAATACTTGAAGCTTCATTGCTTCTGTGTGTCTAAAGAATGAAGCCGATGCCAATTTTATTCTTGTAAATTGATACCAAAATCAAGTTTGGCCAAAACTTACTTTGGGTATCTGACAAACTTTTCTTTTTCCTTTCTTTTTAATGGGTGTGAACCCCGTCAATCTCCCCCCCCCCCCCCCCCCCCCCCCCC
>ML397708.1:109567-127001 GCA_005239525.1 Nicotiana knightiana | reverse complement strand
CTCCCCCCGACCCATTCACCGAAAGGAGATAACACTGGGGTTGCTAGTTTGAGTGCATGACGACAAGTTCTTTGCATAGCTCGAACTTGTCTCTTGGTACCACCTAGGTCAACATATCTGTAGGATTTTCACTTGTGGATATCTTCAGGACTTGCTAAGATTCTCTCTCTACCTTTTCTCGAATCTAGTGATATCTCACGTCGATGTTCTTGGTTTTTGCATGGTACATGGAGTTCTTGCTCAAGTCTATTGCACTTTGATTGTCACAATAGCCATCATACTCCTTTTGATCCAAGCCAAGCTCTTGAAGGAACTGATTCAGCCATATCATCTCCTTTCCAGCTTCAGTAGCGACAATGTACTCGGCTTCGATTATAGAGAGTGCAACACACTTCTGCAACCTCGATTGCCATGATATAGTTCCCCTTGGAAATGTAAACAAATATCCAGTAGTAAATTTTCTGTTAACAATTTTACCTACCATATCAGCATCTGTATAGCCTTTCGAGATTGGATTAAATCATCCAAAGCACAAATAATCTCCTGCGGTACCTCTCAGGTACCTGAGTATCCAGTTGACTGCTTCCTAGTGTTCTTTTCTATGATTTTCAAGAAACTTGCTGACAACACTAAGTGCATGAGCAATATCAGGTCTAGTGCATACCATTGCATACATTAAATTTCCGACAGCAAAGGAATAAGGAACTTTGGTCATGTTTTCATTTTGCTCCATTATTGTAGGACACATCTTCTTGCTCAAATTCAGAAGACTAGGAAGAGGTGTGCTAATTGGCTTAGCATTCTTCATGTTGAAGCGTTACTGTACATTTCAATGTACTTCTCTTGAGACAGCCATAGCTTTCTGCTTGTTTGCTCTCAAACTATCTTCATCCCCAGAATTTGTTGTTCTGGGAGTCCTTCATGTCAAAGGACTTAGATAAGCCTCCCTTCAACTTTGCAATATTCTCCTTGTTTTTTTCCTACAATTAACATGCCATGCACATACAACAACAAAATAATAAAGTTGTTGTCAGAAAATCCTTTGAAGTATACATATGAATCAAAATATGTCTTTATGTAAGTTTGACTTTTCATGAATGAGTCAAACTTCTTGTACCACTGCTTTGGTGCCTGCTTCAACCCATAAAGACTCTTATTCAATTTGCACACTATGTGTTCCGTTGCAGCTACTTCAAATTCTTTTGTCTACTCCATATAAATCTTTGTCACGGCCCAAACTTCCCTCCGTGAGAGGTCGCGACGGCACCTAGTCTCTACAACTAGGTAAGCCTAACATTTTTGGAATAACAACAACAATGAAAAAAAAGGAAAAAAGGACGTAAAACTAAAACTCTAACAACAATATCAATGAAATAGTTTATAGAAATACCGCTCGGCATATACAATAACAATTCTCAACAAAATACATGAAGAATTTTTCCAAGACCCGAAATATCATAAGTCACAAGCTTCTAAGAGTTTACTATCTGTTCTATACATCAGTATTTAGAAATAGTAGAAGAAGAACTACACAAAAAGGTAGAGGGGGACTCCTAGGTCTGCTGACGGGGCAGATGTACCTCGAAGTCTCTGTAGTAGCAGGTGCATGACTAATAACGTGGCCGGAAAGATATACCTGGATCTGCACAGGAAAACATATGCAGAAGAGTAGCATGAGTACATGATATCACCCAAGTCACATCTCAAATTGGGGTTGTGAAGCGGTCGATTGCAATAATAATTACCCAACTAGGAGTCGGGATCGAATCCACAGGGAGCATAGACGGGATTAGGTATATATTTGGACTAAGCGCGTAAAGTGCGCACTTCCACAAACTTTGTTTTGATTCTACTTCAAAAATTATACTATAGTCTGCAATTGTAAAATACGAAACTAGGGAATAATGTTTTTGTTGTTGTTTTTAAAATATGTACAAGTTCTAGGGCTATGACTTCCACCTAGGTGTTTGCCTACGAATTGGTGGGCTTTAGAGCGAGTTTCGTTGGTTGGGGTGTATTATAGAAATTAACACACAATTACCCACTCAATACCCCTCGATAAGAGAGTGGTTTTGCCCAATTTGGCTTTCTCAAGTCCAAATGGGTATTGTATAAAACAGTTGATAAATGATCGAATCAGGTTTTACTATCTCTAGGTTAAACCCTTTAATTGGGACTATCAATATCTTGAGTTCATCCCAATTTCTTTTTAACCAAGTTTTCCTAGACTAAGTCTCTCTTTCTCAAGTAGAGACTAAGTCAAATAGGCTTGAATCAATATTTGTAACCATTAATTCTATAATTTTAGCAAGAACTAGGCTAAATATTATACACTCAACCATAAACAATCCCTAAATCAAAAACCCATTAGGTACTCATACTAGGGTTGAGTCACAACCGTAGCTAAAAATTTAGCTACTCATAGTGGATGATGAAGAAAAGATGAAGAACTCATATTGAATGATAAATAGATGAAAATCCAATGTAAAATCAACAAGCTATGATAAAGTTCCCTAAAACAGTAAAGAAAAACGGCTACAAACTTTCAGGTATTCAAAACTTAACCTAATTTCGTCAAAAAAGAATATTTGTACAAAACTAAAATTTTCGGAAAAAAATTGCCCTTTTAGAGTTTCTGCGACCATAACATTTTGTGTGCGGTCCGCACTTTGCTTCAGATCTTGACAGGGGTAGTTTCTGCGGCCGCACAATTTTGAACTGCAGCCGTATCTCATGAGTTTTGCGGACCGCACAATTCTGAGTGCGGCCGCACATTTGATTTCTGCGGCCACACAATTATAGTGCAGTCCACACTTCTTTATGATCTCACATTTCCAAATCTCTGAACCTTGACTTCAGCGGCCGCACAATTATTATGTGGTCCGCACTTTACATTGCAACAATGTCAAATCTTCATCATATTCTGCGGCCGTAGACAAAATTCTATGATCCGCACTTTAGCCTTTTTGCTTGATTTTTGTCCTTGTTCAAAAGCACTCCTTCTTGAGTTGAATTTCATCACTTAGGCTCATTTTTCAATACTCTTGCAAGTAAGAATATTCCATTAGTTTTTGAGAATACCTAAAATATTTTTGAACTAAAACAAAAGTCAAAAGGTGCAAATAAGTAGTCAAAATCCCCACTTGTCAACTCCCCCAAACTTAAGCTTTTGCTTGTCGTCAAGCAAATAAGGTAATTTCCACCTCCACAATAAAAGAGCTATTCCAGCTAATCTATGTTGAATCAAACACACATCAATTGGGACCAACAATTACCCACACACTCATGAATTATCAACAAGGCAATGTTTTGAAGTTTAAAGCACAAATAACTCTAATATGACACTTGAGTATCAAGAGTTGACTTTACTCATCAAGGAAGTTCGCTCTTTCATATAGGTCACTGTGGATCCCAAACTCCTCCTCCTCTACTATTCGTTAGCTTATCTCACTTAACAATGAAGCACTCAATTCAATTATTTGTGAAAAGTTCGATCATCACTTTTAAAAGAATGTCACAAGTACGGCTCTAAGTACCATATTCTTACCCCTCATGTAAATCACCACTAATGTAAGCTCACTTTTTTTGAAATCACGTAGGGCTTTTTCGGCATGTAAAGAGGGCTTTTGGACTAAGGTAGGATATGTTAGAGTAAAACGGGTTCATCTTTCCTTAAGCACTTAATTTTCTCTTTTTGGCTCATGATTTGCCGACTCTTTGAGTCATTTTATTCTTCCTTAGGGGAACTAGAGAGACTTGACATCACTCTTTATATGGTCATGATATTCATTTTCGCCTTCTTTGTTTTCTCCATGTTTTGCACTTTTGCTTTTCTTTGAATCCCTTCAACAATTCAATTTATTCACTTTCTTTTTGTATTTTCCTTTTGTTCTTTCTTTGTTTTTCTTTGAATTTCCTTCTCTTCATTTTTTTTCTCTTTTTGTACCTTGATAACACTTTCAAACTCCTCGTCTCTTCCCCAAGCTTATGTTTTCGCCAATTGTTCTCATGAATGTTAAAAAAAGCTCGGGAGCCAAGAGAGGGTCACTATAAAACGGGTAAAGGCTTGTAACATGGTTATCACATGAAAAAGGATTTGGGCTCAAAAGCGTTGAATAGGGATAACATCATTGGGCCATGGAAAGTTTCAAAACGGGTCAAGGAGAGCCTACAATCACTTCTCAAGCCAAGCAAAACATAGAATGTTTCCTAGAAACATATTCGGGACAAGTTCTAGATCATACACACGGGTACTTGGACTTGCAACAAAACATCTTACCTCTGACACAACTGGATTGTTAAATAGGATAGAATTTAGGGGCCACAACAACCATATTCAATTTTGAAAATCACTAATGGTTCAACTAAACCACTAGATGATTGCCTAAGTCAACACAAGAGTCACAAGGTCACTAACTTGAGCCTTTTCTTTCCAATAACTTATTTTTAATCATAAGCATGTAGTTAAGTGTGTTGGTACCAAGTGAAGAATGCTTGACCCTTTTATTCATTATTACTACTGTTTTTACCTAAACATAAAAAAGGGGACTCAATCCCTTAAGAATGTTGTCATGCCATCTATCGTTGGGAAGAGTCACCCGGTTCACACAAAAACCACCTTTGGAAAGAACCGTGGCATTAAGAAAATAAAAGGCTTATTGATCACTTAAACATAAAAAGAAGCTACCAAATTAAAAAGAAAATATTAAAGTAAATAAGAAACTAGACTACTAAGAAAACAACATTAAGAAGCTATGAAATAAACTACTGAAAGAAAAAAATGAATATACAAATCGAGAATGGGAGAGAGAATATATACATCAATAGAGAGGGAAGAATATATACATAATAAAAAAGAAAATAAAAATAAAAAGAGAGTATTATAGTTATTACATGCCAATGGCGTACCAAATCAAAATAGACCATTCCTCTGATCAAATATGGCCTTAGGTTCCTCACATTGGTCACATTAGTACCCTTCTTGATAGGTGCCACATTGGCATAAAACTCCCATACTAAATGCTTCTTGGCATCCATAACACTCTGAGTGAACCAAGTCCACCATTTTCTCTCCCTGAATTGTTTAGACACATTTGGATTTAATCTATCCAAATCCTTCAAAAGAAACTGTTTCTCAAGTGTGAGTGATCTCTGGGGCCACCACTCTCTGAATTTTGTAAATGCTATAAGGCTCACGAATCTGTCTTCCCAGACCTTTTTTTTGACCTCTCTAGGTCGGCCACTCTAGTATCACCCCCTCTACCATCATCTGGAATATCATCATCATCATCCTCTGCGACTAGTGTAGCAGGAGTGTGTGTAGAAGAGGGTTTTGAACCCTGGTTGCTTTCATCCGGACCCTCAGAAGAGCTTACTGAGGTGGAGGGTTCATTGTAGAGTTGGTATCTCCCAGGGAACTGTGGTGGTTGAGATTGGGCCTCAGGTTGTGCCTCTATAGAGTAGCCCTCAAAAGCATCCATAGAAGGGATATAAGAATCTTGATTTAAAGGGCTCCGTGGACCTACCTCTCCCTGTGGTTGGCTTTTTGTTATCCCTTTCTGCACTGCAAGTGGTTGAGTACCTCTGCCTCGGCCTCGGGAGGGTTCACCCCTCTGATGGGTTTAAGGTTTCCCAGATTTACATTTTGATGTTCTAACAAACTTATTGTCAAGAACTAGATAAATGACATGATGCATACTTCATCAATGGACTTAAGCGCATACTTCAGCAATGGACTTAAGCTAATATGAGTTATATGACTTTAGATGTACAAGAACCAACTCAGGGACTTGATCCCTTGGAGTTTCCCTGATAGAAGTACAAATTCAACTCTACAGCTGGAAAGTGACTGCCTGCAACTGTGCACGCTACGGTGCAGAAACAGTATAGCAGTCACTTCCCATTGGGAAGGAAAAAAACCTTGCACCAACCAAGTGTATATATCATCCAAGTGATGTCATCCAAAGTATATCAACAAGGAGTATTTCAACAAAACATCACTTGAACATTTTGTGATATTCTCTCAAGAATTCTAGATCTCATAATCTAGCATTTAAGTCACAAGTGTATCAAGAACAAAGTGCAACACTACTACGGACCAGTCCCATAACGAGTCTTTGTATGTCTTTAGTTGAGTTGTACCTTTTTATTTGTTCTTCATTGTAACTCCTATTATGCTTACTTAGATTCTTTATTTAGGAACCTAAAAAACATAAACCCATTGAGTTTGTGTTGTGACTAGAGTTAGTCATAGGTTGAAGTCTTTGTAATAAGTGTGTTACAAAGTGGCTTGTAATATGTGTATTACAAGTTAGTGAGGTTTAAGTCTTTGTAATAGAGTTATTACAAAGTGGCTTGTAATATGTGTATTACAAGTTAGTGAGGTTTAAGTCTTTGTAATAGAGTTATTACAAAGTGGCTTGTAATAGGTGTATTGCAAGTTAGTGAGGTTGAAATCCTACCAGTGTAGGTCGTGGTTTTTCATCCCCTTGAGTAGGGATTTTTCCACGTAAAAAATCTTGTGTCCCATTTACTTACTGTTTCATTAGTTAGTTCTGCGGGAACTGTTATAGGACCAGGTCTCTATACAGTTTGGTGGACTCATATATTCTATCAATTGGTATCAGAGCAGGTTCTTTCTAAAAGGTTAACACCCAGAGAGGATTCTACCATAGCTGCTCCACCAAACTTTGAGGAAGGACAATCAACTTACAGGCCCCTAAGATTCAACGGACAATACAATAGTTGGTGGAAAACTTGAATGGATGACTTCATAATGGAAGAAGACTCCGAGTTATGGGATGGTATTTGTGATGTTCCATACATTCCAACAAAGGTAGGAGAGCCAGCTATAACGGTTCTAAAAACCAGAAAAGAGTACAATGACGCCCACAGGAAAGCCGTAGAGAAGAACTTTCGTGCCAAAAACATCTTGGTGTGCGCCATAGGACCTGATGAATATAATAGGATCCCAGCCCCTCAATCAGCCAAAGAGATATGGGAAGTAGTACAAACAGCACATGAGGGAACCACTCAAGTAAATAAGTCTAAGATTGACATGTTCACGACTGAGTATGAGCTCTTTAGAATGAAGGATGATGAATCCATTCAAGACATGCATACTATATTCACCTTCATCATAAATGAGCTACACTCTCTTGGTGAAATTATTCCTAGGAACAAGCTTGTGAGGAAAGTTCTTAGCAAATTACCAGCTCTTGGGAGAGTAAGGTGAACGATATTGCTGAAGCCAAGGATCTGCAAACACTGACTATGGACGAGCTGGTTGGGAATCTAAAGACCTATGAGATGAAGAGAAAGAAAGACAGTGAAACAAGAGAACCAAAGAAGGAGAAGAACCTGGTACTCAAAGCTGAAAACAATAACTCGAGTGAGGAGGATAGAGATATGGCATACCTTACCAGAAGGTTTCAGAAAATGGTTTGAAGGAATTGAGGTATACCAAAGAGAGGTAGTTCCAACAATCCAAAGAATTATGACCTCTGTCATAAGTGTGGAAAGCCCGAGCATTTCATCAAGGACTGCCCTCTTATGAAACAAGAACATTTCAAGAACAACTCTAATAAAGAAGCGAAGAGGAACCCGGTTCCTGACAAACGCTTTAAAAGGAAAAACGCAGCTGACAATGTTGTGAAGCAAGCTCTCGCAGCATGTGGAGACTCCTTCAGTGAATCAGAAGAAGAAAATGGTGTAGGTGATAGTTCTATGATGGCATTTGAAAGTGAAGCAAATGAATATGATTCAGTATTTGCTTTGATGGCTCACTGAGACGATGATGAAGATGATGACAATGATGAGGTAAATTTTAGGGATGTTCAAAGGAACCTGAAATCCTATTCTCCTAAGAAACTCATGTGATTAGCTAATGTATTGATTGATGCATATCATAGTCTTGTGAGTGATAAGGATGCCTTGACCATAGAGTTAAGAGACACTGAGCAGACTAGAGATGACTTAGTGGTTTGTGTAGCTGACCTAAAGCAAACTATAGAAAATCTGAAAAATGAAAAAGAGGTTCTAATAGAAAAAATTGTTAGTGTAGAACATGAAAGAGATGATCTGATGGTAGTTGTAGTTGACTTGAAAGAAACCATAGAGAACGTTAGTAAAGAAAAGAACACCTTAGTGGAGAAAGATGTCATTACTGAGCAAGAAAGAGATGATCTTCTAGTGGTGATCGCAGACCTAGAGGAAACAATTGAGGGACTTAAAGCTGAATCTTGGCTTGGAAATTCTGAAAAAGGAAAGGAAGTCTCTAGTGAGGCATATATTAAACTTGAAAATGAGCTGAATATTGAGAAAACTAGTTTGTGTTCTGATCTTGAGAAAAATAGACATCTTCAAGCAGATTTGGAAAAAGTAAAAAGTGATCTTGAAAAATCACTCAAATGGACCTAGTCCTCCGATGCTATTACTGCTATGTACTTTAATAATGGTGGAAATGGGCAGGGAATAGGGTTTCCAAAGGAGAAAGTTCCATATAACCCTCAATGCAAGTACGTCATTATACATGATAACTGGATTTTGACCCATTGTGGGAACAATGGGCATTTCAAGGAGAATTTCCAAGCCAGAGTCCAGTCTGTTCAGAAAAACAAAGTTTTTGCTGAAACTGTGACTACTAGAAGAGAATCAGGTGCCACCCTCAAAAAATGTATGTTACCTATATGGACTAGAAAATCTCTTATTCATCCCTTTTCTCATTACAAGGGACCCAACGATGGATCATGGACAGTGGAAAGTGGATGCTCTAAGCGGTCAATGTTGGATCATGGACAGTGGATGCTCTAAGCACATGACTGGAAATACCATGAACTTCCTTTCACTAAAATCCCTGCAAGGAGGGAATGTATCCTTTGGAAATGGGAAAAAGGGGTACATTATCGGAATTGGAAAAATTGGAAAGTCTCTCTCACACTCAATTGAGAACGTGTACTATGTAAATGGTCTGAAGTACAGTCTCTTGAGTGTCTCTCAAATCTATGATAAGGGAAACAAGGTGGAGTTCTAGTCAAAAGTGTGCATAGTTACTAATCTAGTAACTGGCGAAGTGGTACTAGTGGCCAAAAGGTACAAGAACATCTACATTGCTGATTTCGAGTCCCTACAAAGTGGTGATATGAGCTGATGAAAGCAGTTGATGATGATGCAGAGTTATGGCACAGAAGGTTGGGACACACAAGCTTCTCTTTTCTAAATAAAATGATACAGAAGGACCTGGTTCGTGGATTGCAAAACTGAAAATTCAAGGAGCACAGAGTGTGTGATGCATGTTCTAGAGGAAAACATGTGATGTCCTCTTTTAAGCCAAAGAAGGATGTCAGCACGTCAAAACCACTTGAACTTCTTCATATGGATCTATGTGGTCCTATGAGAGTGCCAAGAAGGAGAGGAAAAAGATATATTTTGTGATAGTAGATGACTACTCAAGGTTCACTTGGACACTGTTTCTCAGAACAAAGGATGAGACATTCGAAGTGTTCGTGGCTTTTGTCAAGAAAATTCAAGTGAAGATGGAACTGAAAGTGGCTTGTATCAGATCTGACCATGGAACAGAGTTTGACAATGCCAAGTTGATGAGTTCTGTAGTGAAAATGGCATCACCCACAACTTCTCATCTCCAAGGGCTCCACAGCAAAATGGAGTCATAGAGAGGAAAAACAGGACCCTTGAGGACATGGCCAGAATAATGCTTATTGATAGCGGGTCAGCCAAAAATTTCTGGCAGAGGCCATAAATACTGCATGCTACTTGGTGAACAGGTGCATGATCAGATCCTTTTTGAACAAAACTCCCTATGAATTGCTCAATGGAAGGAAGCCAAAGGTGACTCACCTGATAACTTTTGGGTGCAAATGCTATGTTCTTAACAATGGAAAGGATCAGCTTGGAAATTTCGACACCAAAAATGATGAAGGAATTTTCGTGGGGTATTCCTCTCAAAGAAAAGCTTACAAGGTCTACAACAAAAGAACTCAGTTTGTGGAGGAAAGTTTTCATGTAATCTTAAACGAGACACCTCCATCTGGTGAGAAAGGAAATGAATATGATCAATACAATGAACCATTGTTAGTTCCTGGAGAGATCACTGATATGTCGAATGGAAAAGCATATATGATGAGTCAGGTGAAGGAAACAAGTGAAGACAATGCAACCTCCTCTTCCCTTTATCAAGAGGAACTAGGTACCCAAATCACCACCACTGAAGCTGAAGAAAGAGTTGTCGATGCAGTTCAAAGCACTCCACAGGTAGTAGAACGAGGAGTGCAGGGGAACCAGTCAGGCTTACCCAGTTCTTCTACCAATTAGATTCCTGTTCCAAATTGGAAACACAAAAGCTCCCATCCCCTTGATAATATAATCACTCTCCTTGATTCAGGAGTTCAGACAAAATCAAAAGCCAGAAAATCCCTTGCCTTTTCAGCCTTTCTCTCCTAAATAGAACCCAAAAATATTTAAGAAGCCTTGAAGGATGCAGAATGGATAACGGCTATGCAATAGGAGCTACACCAATTTGAAAGGAACAAAGTATGGCACCTTGTACCTAGACCCGCAGACAGAACCATCATAGGGACCATGTGGTTATTCAGAAACAAGATTGATGAACATGGAAACACGTCAAGGAACAAGGCAAGGCTGGTCATCCAAGGTTACAATCAGGAGGAAGGGATTGATTATGATGAAACTTTTGACCTTGTTGCTTGTATGGAAGCCATTAGGATTCTCATCGCCTTTGCACCCCAAATGAAATTCACTTTATTCCAAATAGATGTCAAAAGTGCATTTCTGAATGGTATTCTTAAAGAAGAAGTTTATGTCAAGCAACCTCCAGGTTTTGAATGTCATGAACATCCTGAGTATGTGTTCAAATTGGATAAGGCACTGTATGGATTGAATTAGGCTCCTCGAGCTTGGTATGAAAGGCTATCTAAGTTTCTCTTGGAAAATGGATTTACAAGAGGAAACATTGACAATACTCTGTTCCTGAAGAAACGAGGAAGGAACATGCTCATTGTTCAAGTATATGTTGATGATATCATTTTTGGGGAAACAGCTGACTCACTTTGTGAGGAATTTTCAAAGCTCATAGGAAGTGAGTTTGAGATGAGCATGATGGGGAAGCTGAACTTTTTCTTGGGTCTTCAAGTGAAGCAGTCCACGAAGGGAACTTGTATAAGCCAGCAGAAATACATCAAGGAGCTTTTGAAGAGGTTTGATATGGAAGCATCAAAAGTGATTGACACTCTTATTGCCACTGCCACTCGACTGGACTTGGATGAATCTGGCTCTTCTGTGAACCAAACACTGTATCGAGGCATTATTGGATCTCTCCTCTATCTCACTGTCACCCAGCCAGATATTGTATTCAGTGTGGGGCTATGTGCCAGGTTTCAATCAAATCCCAAGGAATCTCACCTAAAGGCTGTCAAAAGGATTCTGAGATGTCTTAAGGGAACACAGGACTTGGTTCTGTATTACCGCTCAGGTGACAATTTTAATCTTGTTGGTTATGCTGATGCTGACTATGCAGGTTATTTGGTGGACAGGAAGAGCACATCTGGAATGGCTCACTTCCTAGGATTCTGTTTGATTTCATGGGGCACAAGGAAGCAAAATTCTGTAGCTCTCTCAACAGCTGAAGCAGAATATGTTGTTGCAGCCTCTTGCAGTGCCCAACTCTTGTGTATCAAACGACAATTGGAGGATTTTGGTGTATATACTGACTATGTACCTCTTCTATGTGACAACACTAGTGCACTCAACATGGCAAAGAACCCGGTCCATCATAAGAGAACCAAACACATTGATGTGAGACATTATTTTCTCAGAGACAATGTGGAGAAGGGGCTTATTTGCATGAAGTTCTATAGTACAAAAGACCAAATTGCAGACATCTTCACCAAAGCTCTGGGCAGGGAACATTTTGAGAGAAACAGGATGGCACTGGGGCTACTTAAGACTAATTGAGAACCCAATTCCTTTCCATATGGCTATGAAAGTTACATTTAGATAAATCTAGCTAAAGTGTTTTCTGGCCAAGCCTAACTCACTTCTATACCATTGCAGGTAGACACGCATGATAATTATAGAAACTGAAAGAACAATGAATGAGCGACAAAAGAGAGTTGAAAATATTTTTGAAAGACCGATCAAGAACTTGGTTCTTGTGTTTTCCTCATGTATATCTCAAAAGAAACAAAATTAACTGCCATATCATCCACCTTTTTGGACCCTGTATATCACGTCTTTTCTTTCAAATCCTTTCACTTTTTTTGCAACGTTGCATCTTCCCACAAACCTACCGCTATTTCAGAACTCGTTCCTCTCCTCCCTCATTATTAGCACTTCTCTACATAAAATCCTCTCACCTCATAAGTCTTGAACGATCACTCTTTACTCTATCTCTCCATTCTCTCAGAATCTTCAACCCATCTTTCCACCATGGCTGATGAACAACCTTCCCTAACCACTGTAAACGACACCATCCTCGACTCTTCAACCACTTTAGAACCACCACCAAAAACTCTCTCTTCTAGTACCCCCGATACCAATATGTCTAAACTTGATTCTCTTTCACCTCATATATCTCTCGCAACTCCGTCTAACCCTGTTCCGTTTATCAAGTGTTGAGGACTCATAAGCCTCAAATGTCGACATGGGTTCTTCTCTGTTGCCTGATGCTCTCGCAGACCAGAACAAAGGTGAAATAGAGGGTGTAACTCATCAAGACACAAGGGTTTGTGAGGAAGACATTGATCACTACATAAACTCTCCAGTCTTGAACTCTATGGCTCCCATGGAGGCACCGAAAAAAGAAGCAGCAGAAAGCATAATGGCCATTGCCACTAAGAGCCTGGTGACTGAAGGACCTTCTCCCATGCCTGAGTGTCAAGGGGAAGAAACTCTACTCTTAGGAGAAGAGGGAACCATGGTGCTCTTTGAGTCTCCTCCTGCACCTGAGGAAACTTCTAAAAACCCTACTGCTGAACGTGATCGCCTCCCTGAGGAAACAGGTCAGGATTGCTCTTCCCAGGTCAGCTTTGACCCTGCTCCATTTCCTCACTTTGACACTGAGCTGTTGGAGTCTATCCATCCTGTTGAGGAACTTAATGATGAGGACGATATGGTTTTTAGTGCTCGCTTCAAGATCATAAAGCTGACAGTCACTCCTGAGCCCTCTTCTAAGGGACCCACTACTAGGTTGTAAAAGAAGGAGACTTTTGAGTCTGTTGTAAAGAAAAGTAGGAGTAGCAAGAAGAAGAAGAAGAAGAAGAGTCTGATGAAAGAAGGAAAATTGTGTGTGACAAAAATATTCCAGTGGTAGAGGTAGATGAGGATGCTTTGGAGGAACCTAGTTCCTTAGTTAAGCGATCCAAGAAAAAAAAATCTATTGCTAGTGCTTCAAAGGAAGCCACTGAAAAATCAAGTAAAAAGTCTGTGAAAAGTGGTTCCAAGTCTAAGCAAGTTGTGGAGGAGGAGTATGTGTCTGAGGATGACATTCTAGTAGAATCAAGTAGTAAAGGGAAGTCTCTTGCGAAGTTTGGAAAGAGAAAGTGGGAAACTATTGGGGAACCCAGTTCTGCAAAGAAGGTGAAAAGTGACAGTGTGCTGGGACAAGAAAGGTTGAGATATCAAAAAGTGTTGTGGGGTCGTATGTTTGACCCAGAAATTTTAGAAATGGCGGGAATGAGACAGATTTTGGAGATGGTGGAGTTTCAACAGTGGAGCCATCTGTTCAAGGAAGATGTGCCCAAAGTTTATGAGGATGAGGTTCAAAGCTTTTATGCTAGTCTCTTCACTGTTGAAGGTAACCACATCTGTGTGTTAGTCAATGGAGTGGATATGGTGTTGGATGCTTCTGTGCTGGGGAACATTCTCAAGGTCCCATCTTAAGGGTTGTTATCTGTAAGGGGTGCTTGTGGATAAAATTTCAGGCGTGCCATTGTGAACGAGAAATCTGTTCAGCATGGGGAACAGGTACACAAGAAGTCCTTGCTTCCTGTGTACTAACTTTTTTTTGAATTGGTTAAAAAGTTTCTGCTTCCCCGTGCTAAGAGGAAGTCCATTACTTCTATGTCTGATCTGTACCTAATGGAGGCACTCGATGAGTTTCGTTCTATAGACTTATCGGCTATTATGATCGAGCACATGCAGAAAGTGGCAGGTTTTAAAGTTGGGAACCATGGGCTTCCGTATGGGTTTCTTCTCACACGGGTCTTCAAGTTTTTCAATGTACCCTTGGGCAATCCGAAAATGGGAACCAGGAAACAAACCTTCTCAAAGACCACTCTGGAAGAATGTGAATGTATTGACAAAGTTGGGAAAATGGGGAGCACTTCAATGATTTCTCTACTCATCAACGCTCAGAACAACGCCTCAGAAGAAATTCGAAAGTTAAAGGCAAGGAATGCCATTCTTGAGACTCAGCTTAGTCAGGCTGTGGGAGCATCTGGATCTTCTAGCTCTTCTAATGAAGAAGTTTGTTGCGCCCACTTTTTCTCGGGAAATCGGGTTTCGACATTTTGGGACAACTCCTTTCCTTTGAGAAAGAGGTATGGAAATTGAAGAGTCGCCACCTAACGGATTTAAGGTGCATCAGGGCACCTAATGCAAGTAACTCATATAAATTGACTTGCGTTACCAGATATTGGGTAAGGGCTTGACATTACCTTGAGGGGAAGGTGTTAGGCACCCCTCGAGGTCCACAACAGTAGGTCCCGACCAAACTCATTTTTGAATTAGTCATTAAGCAAATAAAACAATTCAAACACATAGATTTTATTAAAAACAAGAATAAGGGAGTTCCTAGGTTTATTAGCCTATAGGATCACATCTGTGCAATACCCGCTAAACCTTCCTCAACTAGAGGGGTTACACGTGGCATTAACGCACATGTCATCATATCATCTACTACCCAATTACTCTCCCCTTAGCGGTTGTAAGCACTTTTAATTAGACAAACTCTATGCATGCATTACCCGTCCCTTCATTATGGTCTTGGAGGTGTTTAGGACCTCTAATTTAGGTAGTTCGAGACTTTCCTGAGGTGCTTAAAGGAGAAAATCTAAGCGACAACAAAGAACATATAGGAATGTCAAGTAAAGAACAATTAAGGGGGCTCATGTTTACCTACACAAATAAACAGATAATTAGCACGTCTCAAACAACAAGATTTCAGATGTTTTAGAAAAGTCCTAGAACATGAGCAACATTGTGTTAAGGCGAAATGATAGAAACCTAATCAGTTTGCCTACTGATTTTAGGACTTGATGAATCTGGGCAGTTCACAAATAATTAAACAAAGCATAATTTTTACCATTTGCAAGATATCAATTATCCTACAGGCTTGCCTAGGCGTGGATCCGAGATGTCCTATAAACATGATATCTAAATGTTAATCAGAATCTTAATACTAACTAGCGATTTTAAACATGCAGTTTGAGTTCATGATGTCCTATAGGCATGTTGTCTAAGTCTTAAACATTACAGAACTGATTTTATACATTTATCTCTATAAGCATGATATCTAGGTGTTGAGACTACTTTTTATACTAACTAGACATAGGCGTAGTATTCAGATGAGTGCAATAAAAGTCCCAAAACATGTTTTCTAATGCACAAAGGAGAACTTTATGAACATGATTATTAGGTAGAATTAATAACAACCTAGTGACAGGATTTCTAAGCAGGCATGATGTATGCAACACCTTTAGAAAAGCAGAAGTTTTAGAACAAACGACATGATGCCTATGAACATGTTCTCTAATGCACAAATGATCCTAAGATAATGATTCCTAATGCAAGAAAATAGTTATAGTAATCCTAAGAGCATGATTTCTACCCAAATGCCCCTACAAAAATTATATGAAAATCCATCTCCTTTTACTAATCTCCAATATCTGTTTACAAGGATCATTATTACGGACCATTACATAATAAATAAAAGCTATGCTATATGGAGCCTGAATAGGCCCAAAGTAAGCCTGGAAATACCAGGCTTGCAAACAGTTCAAGGTGCCATAGTCTCATAATATCCAATAGGGGTATACTAGTGTGTCAAAGTTCCCACGGGCCTCAGGTACCCCGGGCAATGCTCACACCAATATTCTTTTAAATAGAGAAGTGGTTATGTGCAGTGTGGAAGGGCCAGCCCCTGTGTGCCAGAGTTCGGAGGAATCTCATGGATTCCTAGGCAGTATACACACTGGAGGGGCAGAACTTAAGTAATCTAAGAGTAGAAGTGAGAGTGCTTAACATAGTTGAGAAGAAAGTGTAGAGGTAAAATCTTTAGGAGTGAAAATACTTCAGGAGTAGCAATAGTTCAGGAAACATATTAGGAGTGAAAAATACATCAGGAGTAGCAATAGTTTAGGAAAACATATTAGGAGTAAAAAAACATGTTGAAAACCTTTTGAAGGAAAGGAAGGTTCAGCAACAACATCATGGTCACAAAAGAATCACATTGCCCAGACTCAACTTTAGTTTATCAATTAGTTCTAAGTGTAGAAACAGTTATACAAAAGAGAGAAGGGGTTGGGAACACAAGACACTTGAAACAGGAGCACATAAGGAGGATAAGAAGGAGAGCATATTGAACAACAAGTGCACAGAACAAGCAGGGGCTGATTGACAACCAGCAACCAAATTCATCGCATTAGAACACAAACTACTGACTCAGAGTCTTAACAGGGAAATCACACTTGAAGCTAAAGTGGTAATAGACAGTAAAACATAGAGACAAAATGCAGGAATAGTCATGATGAGAACAGGGGTCTACCACAAAGAATTAGACATGCCAATTGGGGTTAATCAGATAAATTAGGAGTCTGAGATATTAAAATGAGCATGCTAGTTGAAGGAAGTAAACGGGAAAGATCGAAGTACTTAAGCGAAGGTAAACATGCTGGTTAAAGTAATAAACAAGAAGAGTGAAATTTAAACATGCTGATCAGGTAGTAAACAGAGTTAATTAGACAGTAGTTACGATAGTATAGAAAGACACAACCTTGATAGAAGCAAAGCAACAAGGAGAACATAGATTTGAATCTCAGAACGACATTGTGATAGGAACATACAAGTTAAGGAAACAAATGCAGAAAGTAAAGTAGGTAGAATTCCACGGTCTAGCCTTGGCTTTCAGCCGGCTAGACAAGTAATGAGACCAAGTAGCAGAGAGGGAGATGAGAGAATATTTTTGTGTGTGTGTGAACTATATCATCCGTTTTTCTTTCAAAGGTCGAATAAGAGTGTGTATATAGCACTTAGGGAGTAAATTATAATAAGGTAAAGAGCGTCATAATTCAATCAATCAAATAATCACAGAATCAATTCCCATAAGGGAGTCCGGACTAGACCCCTTAATTGGGGGGGGGGGGGGAATCAATTAACGGTCACAACAGGGGGTTCCATTAAG
>ML397708.1:42178-109442 GCA_005239525.1 Nicotiana knightiana | reverse complement strand
TGGGGGGGGGGGGGATCAATTAACGGTCACCAACAGGGGGTTCTATTAAGTTAAGGACTCAAAATCATACCATATAGGGAGTCGGTAGAAATCCCAAAACCATACTAATAACTAATTATGGCAAGTATGATCAATTAAGGTCACAAATAAAGAAACAAATAAAATTTCAACACACAAATTATAACAGGGTAATTAATAGGAAATAATCAGTAAAAATCTTTAAAGAATACTGATTTATGGGCAAGAATTACTCATATTTTCTAAATAGAAATCGACTAAGTGAAACCTCACAAAAATACAAGATTTAACAAGAAAAGCAGGTTCGAACCAGTAATAGAGATTAATTAGGGGAAAAATCCCAAAGAATACTGGATTTAACGGGGAAAACATTTGAATACAAAAGATGAATATGACTGGCATCACAGAAATAACCAAAATATCAAAAAAAAATTGAAGAAATCAGCATATCACACAGAATCTTCTAGGGTTTGAACATTCATGCAAAAATTAGTCAAGATGATGAGGAAATAATTAATTAAACACTGAGAAGCTAGAAAAATCTTTGAAGCGAAGTCTGGGATGAACCCTAGTTTTAGAAAGAGTGATTAAAAATTAAAATAGTTAATTAAAATAAGGGATTATTAAAGGAAAACACTTAATAATACTCGAGTTGCCTCAGATCTATAAAGATCTGAGAAGGATCGACAGTATCAGACTAGGGTTTTCAGAAAATAGAGGAGATGAGGAGAACCAATCAAAAACCCATGGATTCGTAATAAAATAAAAGGAAATCCTTACTTACAAGCGAAACTGACCTGAGACAGGCCAGTGAAACAAGTTTCAAAACCAGAACAAGTTGGCCTTCCCTGAGATCTTCTCAAGGACTCATGAAATCAAAGAGCCATGGAGTATAGGAGACAAGGGGTGGTCGGAGAATGCACGGAAATACCATAGAAGGAAGGTTCTCACCGGTGACGGCAATTAGTATTAGGGTGAGTTGAGAGAGAATTGGAGAGGTGAGGAAACGGGTGACGGCGAAATGAGAGGAATGGGAGGGGTTAGGGTTGATTAGGGATTAATAAAGTAAGTTTAATCCTGGACCGTTGATCTAAAAGATCAACGGCCATGATTAAAGGGGTTATTGGGTCGTGCAGGTATAGGGATTGGGCTTAAGGGGTTTGGGCTAGTTTTTTTAATTAAAGGGGTTTGGGCTGGTATTAAAAGAGGTTGGGTCTGAAATAAAAAGGGCTATTTGTCAGATACCCAAATAATTGATAAAAATAATTAAGAGATTACAAAAATGATTTTCATGCATATAAATGCTTTAAAATAATTACTCAATATTTTTAAAATATACCAAGCTATTTTTATGGCAAAATAATATAATAATACATGCATGGGTTATAATTGCAAAGTTATTGCAATTATAACCTAAGAGCTGTAAATGTGGCTATTTGTAAAATAATTAAAGCTTAATATAAATATAAATAGAAAAATTAAGCCATGAGATTGTTATAAATTCATTTGTAATGCATTTAATAATTATTTATATAAATAAAAATACTGGGATAAGTTAATTAAAAACCTTAAAAATGCAGAAATTATGGAAAAATGCTAACTGATGCTAATGCATAGTTTTGAAGGTATATATGGAATTTTGAAAATATCATAGGAAAAAATTGGTTATCAACAAAGCTTCTCTGAGCTCAGGCAACAGGTGGAGAACCTAATGGAGAAACTGCTCCAAGAGCAAATGTCCGCCAATGCTCGGATGGATCTTGTTCTCAAAACTCTTGTTGCCTCTTCCAAGCCTTCCTCCTCCGGTGCCCCCTACGAACTCTTTAGTGGCCAGTTTATCTTGTTGTTTTGATGATTGTGGTAGTTTTTTTTTTTTTTTTTTCATGGTGGTGTGATTGGAATTCACTTATACTGCTCATGCCTCAAATAGTCCAAACTCGCCTTTGCTGTAATGGCAAAGGCTTGTGCTTTTTAAAATTATCAATCAAGAACTCTCTTTTTCTAGTAAACTGCTTGCCTTTCTTCTGCTTCTCTTTTTAATCATGTTGTGTGCACACATGTGGCATGAGTTAGCTCGGTTAGACTTATTTATGCTAATTGCTTGTTTATGTATTTTTAGTGATGCCAAAAGGGGAAGATAAATTGAAAATTGAAGCAGGTGGATTTGATTAAGGGGGAAACATAGAGTCAGGGGGAACTTGTGAAGTTCCTGGTACTTTATCTGGTTTTTTAAGCTCTGTAAATGGTTGTCAATTTCTAAAGTTTGTCATCATCAAAAAGGAAGAAATTGATGGGTTTAAGATTTCCCAGATTTACGTTTTGATGATCTAACAAACTTATTGTCAAGAACCAGATAAATGACCTGATGCATACTTCAGCAATGAACTTAAGCTAATATGAGTTGCATGACTTTAGATGTACAAGAACCAACTTAGGGACCTGATCTCTTGGTGTTTTTCTGACAGAAGTACAAAGTCAACTCCACAGCTGGAAAGTGACTGCCTGCAACTGTACACGCTACAGTGCAGAAACAATGCAGCAGTCACTTCCCATTGGGAAGGGCTTTGCACCAACCAAGTGTGTACATCATCCAAGTGATGTCATCCAAAGTATATCAACACGAAGTATTTCAACAAAATATCACTTGAACATTTTGTGATATTCTCTCAAGCATTCAAGATCTCATCATCTAGCATTGAAGTCACAAGTGTATCAAGAACAAAGTGTAACACTACTACGGACCAGTTTCATAACGAGTCTTTGTATGTCCTTAGTTGAGTTGTACCTTTGTATTTGTTCTTCATTGTAACTCCTATTATGCTTACTTAGAAGATTTATTTAGGAATCTCAAAAACATAAACCTGCTGAGTTTGTGTTGTGACTAGAGTTAGCCATAGGTTGAAGTCTTTGTAATAAGTGTGTTGCAAAGTGGCTTGTAATAGGTGTATTACAAGTTAGTGAGGTTTAAGTCTTTGTAATAGAGTTATTACAAAGTGTCTTGTAATAGGTGTATTGCAAGTTAGTGAAGTTGAAATCCTACCAGTGTAGGTCGTGATTTTTTATCCCCTTGAGTAGGGACTTTTCCATTTAAAAAATCTTGTGTCCCATTTACTTACTATTTCATTAGTTAGTACTGCGGGAACTGTTACATGACCAGGTCTCGATACAGTTTGGTGGACTCATATATTCCATCACCCTCTCTTTGGAAGTATTACCACGGCCTCTTGATCGAACCATTGTCTTCAATACAAAGCAACATGAGTCAGTTAAAGTTCAGAAACATGCTATAAAAAGTTACAGACGAAACAATGTGCAAAGGGGGAAGTGGGGACACAGAATGCCTTTTGCGGACCACATAATTTTGAAGTGCGGCCGCAAAATTGAAGTGCGGATTGCACAATTGTGACTGCGGCCGCACAATGCCAGGATTAGTAATATCAATTCTCTGAAGTTTGGATCTGCGGTCGCACAAATTTTCTGCGGCCGCAGATCATTTTCTGCGTAACATACAATTTTGAGTGTGATCCGCACAATTCATGAGCAAAGTTTTTTTGCCTAGCCTAAGGATCTGAGGGCCGCACAATTTCATGTGCGGCCGCACAATTCAAAATCAGACAGCCCTAACTTAGGTTTTTTTCAATTTTTGCACAATTTAGATATGGTATTGCAAAATAAAACACGATGCATAGTTTACCCATCCCCCAATTAACAAGTATGAAGTTACCCACACTATTTTAAGCCCACATGATGATGATTTTGACATTTTAGGCCTAAAAATAATTAAACAAATTTAAGAAAAAAAATTAATAAATTTGAAAAATCTAAACATGAATTGAACATACCAGTGATGAATGATGTAGGGAAAAATCTAGGGTGATGAAATGAAAGTGATGCTTGAATCGGTTTAATGCATTGTACTTTCTTTGGTGTAAAGTGTTCAGAGTGCGTAAAGTTTTGAACAGTGTGAGGAGGCCACTATTTGTAGGTTGACCGATTTAGGGAAAATCTTGCAGCTGAGTGCGGCCGCATAATTTTGTGTGCGGTCCGCACTCTTTACCTGGTACCACTACCATTCTATGAAAATCTGCGATCCGCAATATTCTGAGTATGGTCGAACAATTTTGTGCGGACCGCACAATTTCATGTGCGGTCGCAGATCGGACATTTCTCTGCAATTGCAAATGTCAGAGAGTTTACATTTGTGGGTCTCCTGTTGTGCGGACGCAGACTCCTTTCTGCTGTGGATTTCAAGAATGTGTGATCCGCACAATAAATGTGAGGTCCGCACTTTTCAACACTTAGCCATTTTTCGAGCACAGTTCCTGTAAAGCACACTCATTCCTGCAATTCACTTCAAAACTAGTTAGCACAAAAGAAAACCTATCTAAAAAAAGAAGAAATATAAAAATAAAAAGAAATATGGGTGGCCTCCCAAGAATTGTTTGATTTAACGTCGCGACACGACACTGATTACCATCAACTACTTGAAATGAATCAATACCACGACGTGACCATCATCAACTTTTCCCAAATAATGCTTCACCCGGTGACCAATGACTCTAAGCACTTCATCATTTTTATTCTTCAAGTCTAATGCACAAAAGAGTGTCACATTCACGACCTCAAACGGACCACTTCATTTAGACTTCAACTTGCCCGGAAACATTTGTAACCAAGAATTGAACAACAATACAAGATCACCTTCTTTGAACTCCTTGTTCCAAATGTACTTGTCATGGAGGTACTTTATATTCTCCTTGTACAAGGAAGAACTTGTATATGCATGGTACCAGAATTCATCAAGCTCATTCAATTATGCCACCCTTAAGTTGGCGACGACATCCCACTCAAGATTAAGCTTCTTCAATGCCCTCATAGCCTTGTGCTCAAGTTCCATCGGAAGGTGACAAGCTTTCCCGAAAACCAACCGGTATGGATACATCCTAATCGGTGTTTTATAAGCCGTCCTATAAGCCCATAGAGCATCATCAAGTTTTTTCGACCAATCCATCCGGTTGGCATTCATTTTCTTTGAAAAAAACTCTTGATCTCCCGGTTAAATAGTTCCACTTGTCTGCTTGCTTGATGGTGATAGGGGGTCGAGACTTTATGAGTGACACCATACTTTGTGAGTAAGGTATCAAACTATTTGTTGCAAAAGTGCTACCCCCCATCACTTATAATGGCCCTTGGAGTACCAAATATTTTAAAGATGTTATTTTTAAAAAATTCCACCACACTTCGAGCTTCGTTGTTGGGTAGAGCACCGGCCTCAACCCACTATGATACATAGTCCACATCTACCAAAATGTAGGTGTTCTCACAAGAGCTTACGAATGGTCCCATGAAATCAATGCCCCACACATCAAAAATTTCAATTTCCAAGATGGTGGTGATGGGCATCTCATTTTTCTTAGAAAACCCACCGGCCCTTTGACATTCGTCACAACGCTCGACTAGATCACTTGCGTCCTTGTAGAGAGTAGGCTAATAAAATCCACAACTCAACATTTTTGCTGCCTTTCTCGCTCCACCATGGTGAAGAATGGCAAGCCTCAAGAATTTACACTTGTTCTTCCTCCGGCACACATTGTCGAATCACACCATTGGTACAAATCAAGAAGAGGTATGGTTCATCCTAATAATATTCAAGGCAATCCCGTTTGAGCTTCTTTCTTTGGTTTGAAGAGAACTCATTCGGTACAATACCACTCACAAGATAATCTGCTAAATCGGTGAACCATGGCATCTCGGTGATTGAAATGTATAGAAGTTGCTCGTTGGGGAAGAAATCATTTATCTCAAGGCCGTCATGTGGCCTCCCCTCCTCCTCTAAGTGAGACAAGTGGTCTGCCCCTTGGTTTTCACTACCTTTGCGATCTTGGATTTGTAGATCGAACTTTTGCAATAAAAGCACCCACTGAATTAACCACTCGTTTGAATGCTTTGTGCTCATCAAGTACTGAAGCGCATCATGATTGGTGTGGACAATCACCTTTTTACTCATCAAGTACGGGCAGGACTTCTCCATAGAAAAAACAATAGCAAGGAGTTGTTTTTCGGTCACCGTGTAATTGACTTGGGCATCATTCATGGTATTACTAGCATAGTATACGGATAAAATATTTTGTTGATACGCTGCCCCAAAAATGCTCTGACTGCCACATCACTTGCGTCACACATAAGCTCAAAAGGCAAGCTCCAATCCGGTGCTGTGATAATAGGAGTAGTTGTCTATTTGAACTTGAGAAATTCAAATGCCTTCATGCAATCCTCCTTGAAATGGAATTTGGCATCCTTCTCCAAAAGCATATACAAGGAGCTCACCACTTTTGAAAAATCCTTGATGAAATGGCGATAGAACCCTGCATAACCCAAGAAACTCCTCACTCCCTTCACGGATGTAGGGGTGGAAGTTTGGAAATCACCTCTATTTTGGCCTTGTCGACCTCAATACCATTATTTGAAATTTTGTGGCCAAGGACAATGCCCTCCTCGACCATGACGTGACATTTCTCCCAATTCAATACCAAGTTCGTCTCTTCTCATCTTGCCAAGACCCTGTCCAAATTTTTCAAGAAATCATCAAAAGAATTCTCGACCACTGAAGAAGTCATCTACGAAAATCTCAAAAAAAATCCTCCATCATGTCGGTGAAGATATCTATCATACACCGTTGAAAAGTCGTCGATGCATTGCATAACCCAAATGGCATCCGCGAGAATGTGAAAGTACCATAGGGACATGTAAAAGTAGTTTTCTCTTGATCTCTGGAGAAATAAGGATTTGATTGTAGCCGGAATACCCATCGAGGAAACAATAGAAAGCACGGCCAGCCAACTTATCAAGCATTTGATTAAGGAAGGGAAGTGGGAAATGATATTTCCTTGTGAATTTTTTGAGCTTGTGATAGTCCATACACACTCTTCACCCGGTCACCGTTCTTGTAGGAAACAATTCGTTCTTGTCATTGGTGACCACCGTCATGCCCCCTTTCTTTGGGAAACATTGCACCGGAAAGGTCCATGAACTAGAGAAAATGAGGTGAACAACCCCGGCATCCAACCACTTTATGATCTCCTTCTTGACCACCTCTTTCATTGCTTCATTTAATCTTCTTTGATGTTCAACGGAGGGTTTGACATTCTGCTCCAAAATAATCTTGTGCAACAAAAGGCGAGGGTTATACCCCCAAATATCCGCCAATGTCCGTCCGATAGCTTTCTTCCTCTTTTGTGGCACCGCCAACGTATAGTCTACCTGCACGTTAGTCAAACAAGAGGAAAGAATAACCGGTAAAGTAGAACAAGGGCCAAGGAATTCATACCTGAGATGAGGAGGCAATGGTTTTAACTCCAAAGTGGGAGGCTTGATATTACCAAAACTCACACCACAAATATAGGTAGTGAGGCGGTCGAAGCAATAATAAAACCCAATGCAAGTCGGGATCGAATCCACAGGGAGTTAGATTTTGGATTAGGTATATACTTAGTGTGAATGTATGATATGTCCTAAATTAATCTTCCACATTCTTGTTTGTTGTTTCTACTTCTAATTTGAGCTATTGATTGCAATTATAAAACTAGGAGACAATATTTTTGGTTTTAGTTGTTTTTCAAATGATAAAAGGATCTAGGGTTGCAACGTCCGCCTAGTTTGTTACTTAACAGATTTAAAGCTTTGGGCATATTTGGTTGATCGGGATAAAATACAGAAATCACACTCAATTACTCACTCTATACCTCTCGGTAGTTTGAGTGACGTTGCCCAATTTGGCTTTCTCAAGTCCAAATGGGTATTTCATAAAGCAAGCGATAAATTCTCTAGTCAGGCCTTACTATCTCTAGGTTCGACCCTTCACTTGGGGCTTCAATTTTTTGAGTTCATCCCAATTCCTAGTTAGCCAAGTTTTCCTATACTTAGTCTCTCTTTCTCAAGTTGAGACTAGGTCAAATAGGCATGAACCAATGTTTGCAACCATTAATTCTAGTATTTAAGCAAGAACAAGTCTAAATAATATATACCCAATCATAAATAACCCCTAAATAAATAACCCATTAAGTACCCATTTTAGGATTGGGTCACAACACTAGATAAGGGTTTAGCTACCCATTGAAAATGAAGAAATAAAAGAAAAAATTAAGATAGAATGCATAACAATTGATTATGGAAAGAAAATCTAATGTTTAGAAGCTATTCTAGTACAAAATTACTCAATACAGTAAAGAAAATGGCTCATATTCTCTACACTGATACAACTTAACCTAAACATGACAAAAGTTCTAATTATACTAAGCTAAAAATATCTGACAAAAATGCCAGTACGGAGGTTGTGAGGCCGCATAATTCTGTGTATGGTCCGCACTCTGAGCTTGACTGGTCAACTGGGCCTTTTGCGGTCACATAAAAGTGGGATGCAGCCGCACTTCATCTATTTGTACTGACCGCACATTTCTGAGTGCGTTCGCTTACTTGAGATTGGGCTGGGACTAGACCTTCTTTTGCGAACCGCACATTGGCTCCTGTGGCCGCACAATAATAGTGTGGTCCACATAACTGCAATGATGGCTCTCTGAATCTGATCTTTTGCGGGCCGCATAATTATGAGTGTGGCCGCAGTTGTCATCCTGCAGCCGCACAATAATATTTCAGTCCGCACACCATAAACCTCCAAAATTCAAGTTCTCTGAAGTTTGTTTCAGCGGCCGCACAAGAATTGTGCGGTCTGCACTTTGCGAAGAGAATTCATCATTACTCCTTCAGAGTTTGCGGCTGCACACAGTATTGTGTGGTCCGCACTGTAGCCCTTTTTGACTTGTTTTGGTCCTTGTCCAATTTTTACTCCTTTTTGAGTTGATTTTGACTTTTTTGGCTCGTATCCCAATATTCCTGCAGAAAAGCATATTTCATTAGTTCTCGGTAATACCTTTAAGCATTTTTTAGCTAAAACGCAAGTAAAAGAAAGAGAATAAGTGATCAAAATCCCTACTTATCAACTCCCCCAAACTTAAGCTTTTGCTTGTCCTCAACCAATTAAGGCAATTCCCACATCCATTACAAAAAGGGATATTGCAGCTGCCCTAGTTGAGTCAAACACAAATCAATTGGGACCAACAATTACCCACACACTCATGAATCATTAACAAGCCTATGATTTGAATGGCGTAGCACAAATGGCTCTAATGTGACACTTGAGCATCAAGGGTTGCCTTTGTTCATCAACAAAACTCGCACTTTCATGCAAGTCGCTATGGATCCCAATCTCCTCCTCCAATACTCTCTGGAAACTCATCTCATTCACGAATGAAGAATTCCAAACAATGACTCGAGAAAGACTCGATCATCACTCTCAAAAGAATGTCACATGCCCCGCTCTAAGTACCATATGCTTTCCCCTCATGTAGATCACCACTAATGAAGGCTTTTAGACTAAGGAGGGAAATATCGGAATGGAATCGATTCATCTTTCCTTTAGCACTTCATATTCTCTTGTTTTCTCATGCTTTTCCGACTCTTTGAGTCATTTTATTTTCCCTTAGGGGGATTAGAGAGACTGACATCACTCTTTCTTTGTCATTTTATTCACAATCTCCTTCTTTGATTTCCCATGCTTTGCACTTTTGCTTTCTTTTTGCATCTTTTCAACCCTTTCACATTATTCACTTTCTTTTTGTATTTTTCTTTGTTCTTCCTTTCTTTTTCTTTGCCTTTTCCTCTTCTTCATTTATTTTGTCTTTTTTTTCCTTGAAACCATCTTTAAACTCCTCGTCTCTCCCCCAAACTTATGTTTTTGCCATTTGAACCATATGAGTGCTAAAGGAAAGTCGGGTGCCAGGAGAGAGTCACTATAAAACGGTTAAAAGCTTGTAATATGGTTATTGAGTAAAAAGTATTTAGGCTTAAAAGGGTTTACTAATGATGATATCATTGGTGGGCCATGGAAGGTTTCAAAACGGGCCAAGGAGAGACTAATATCACTTCTCAAGCCAAGCTAACTTAAAATTTCGCCTAGAAACACATTCGGGACAAGTTCTAGATCATTCACATGGGGTACTTGGACTTGTAAAAAAATACCTCACCTCTTACACAAACGGATTGTTAAAGAGAAAAAATTCAAGGGCCCGCAACAACCCATTCAATATTGAAAATCTCTAATGGTTCAACTAAACCATCTCAATATTGTCTAAGTCAACACAAGATTCACAAGGTCACTAACTAGAACTATCTCTTTACAAAAACTTATTTTTAACCATAAGCACATAGTTAAGTGTGTTGGTACCAAGTGATACATGCTCGAACCTTATTTATTCATTAACACTACTTGTTTCTATCGAAACATCAAAAACTGACTCAATTCCTTAAGAAGGTTGTCACGCCATCCATCGTTGGAAAGAGACACCCGGTTCACACAAGACCCACATTTGGAAAGAACCGTGGCATTGAGAAAACCAAAGGGTTATTGTTCAATAAAACATAAAAAGAAGCTAACAAATCATAAAGAAACTAATAAAGTAATTAAGAAGCTATACTGTTAAGAAAGCAAAATGAAGAAGCTATGAAATAAACTATTTAAGGTAAAGCAAATGAATATATACAAGAGGGATGATTATATACATAATGAGGGAGAAAATAAAGAAAAAATATAAAAGAGTATTTAAGTTATTACATGCCCAAAATGTAATCAAATGTCATAAACAGTCATCCAAATCATCCAAAATATCAAAATAGACCACCCCCCAGAAAAAGAACAATCATTGTCCCCAATGCTTAGAAAATCAAAACATAAGAGGGTAGAGAGTAAAGAAAACTCCATATGTGGTCTCGGGGTGACTAGCAGTATCACCACCCTCGGTCTCCTCTAACTGTATATCATCATCTCAGGGCCGAGGGACCACAGGGTTGGTGAGCAGCTGAAACATCTCCTCAGCAGTGGGGGCGGTGAGATCTGGCTCGTCAGACTGGTCAGTTGATGCCTCTGCTTATGGTGCCTCTGCTGATGGTGCTGCTGGATCAGCTGGTACTGATGGACCTGTCTCCATCAGTAAGTCAAAGGGCAAGTCACCTGCTGTTGCTAACTTCTTCACCTCCTGTCTCAAACTATCCACTGTATTCTTCGAAACCTGGGACTTTTTCATCTTCTTCACTTGCTTGGAAAACTCCTCAATGGCACCCCCTCTGAGCTACTAGAGTGTCCATCATAGTCTTCTGGTTGTCCAGAATCTTCTTCAATATTTCCTCCACTGACGGAGGTACCTGTGACACTGCTGGAGTAGAGGATTGCGCTGCAACAATACTGGATATGTCAGACAGCTACAGTGATTGAGGCTCGCCAAAGTATAGGAGACTCGCAATGCAGTAAGAGGATAGGTGGATGAGGATGGCACTGGAACTACACTGGGTGTCCTAGAGGATGAAAGCGGTGGCATGGCATCTATCCCGGTGGAAGGTCCGGCTGCTGTGGAAGGCATGGGAGCTGTAGATGGCTCAACATCAGCCTCTGAACCTACCACAACTGGCTCATCAGACTGGCCAACTATGTAGTGTCCTTCCCCTTGAACTTTCGGTTGTCCGCACCCTACAAGTGATACCAAGAAAAAGACCTCTTAGCTTTTACCTTTGTGTCATACGGCCTTGGCTCCACCTTTGCATCATTGAAGTACTATGTGAAGGTGTTAAAAAAGGGTTAGGACTTTTCATTCTTGTGGACCGCCAATGTGATTTTGGTTGACATGATGGAACCTACATTTATCGGGTACCCCACCATAATCGAAGCCACCAGAACTGCTCGGGGAAGTGGGAGGTTGTTCTCACTCAAGCTCGGATCAATCCTGTTACACACAAAGGTTTTCCACCCTTTATCTTTGAAATTGAGGGTGGCCCAGAGGATAGGAACTCCTGCTGTGATCCATGCTGGTGGTGGTGCTGGGTTAGCCAAAATCTCAGCTAGCCTAGGGTGATCTGCTTCACCCAAAGCTTACTTCTCCAAGTACTAGACCGCTTCCACTTGCTCAAAACCCACATAAGCATTCAAAGCAAAGGCATCAAAACGGACTTTCAAATTCCTCACTTTCGTCACTTTTGTTCCCGCATTGATGTGAGCTACATTTGCGTAGAACTCCCTTACCAGGTGCTCATTTGCATCGAAGACACTGCAGTTGAACCACTTCCACCCCTTTCTCTCCTGAAACTGCCTAAGGGCATTTGGATTGTGAATATCTAAATCCTTTATCAAGATATGTCGCTCAAGTGTAAGCAACCTCATTAAACATAACTCCCAGAATCTGTTGAAAGCTGACAGGCTGACAAATCTATCTTCCCAAATCTATTTCTTCTTTGTCCTGTCAAGACCCCCCACTTGAGTGTTTCCTCCTTTACCGTCATCCTATACATTATCATCATTGACATCAATAGGTGCTGGAAGAATAGGTGAAGAGGAGGGCTCAGCACCCTGGCTTTCCACATCAGAATCAGATAGCGCTCAGTGGGTTGAGGTGGTTGGAACTGGGGCTCAAGTTGTACCTCCATAGACTGACCCTCGGATTCTTCTCTCGATGGTTCATAAGAGCTAGATTATGAGGGCTCTTCGGCCCTTCCTCTACCTGTGGTCTGCTTCTTAGTAATGGGCTCGGACTGCACTCCTAGATGGTGAGTTCCTTTACCCCTGCTTCGGGAGGACTCGCCTCTCCCCTTTATGTATCTCCTCGACCACGGAGTCTAACCATTGTTTGCAATACAAGTTACATATATCAGTTGAATTCAAAGAAATAAAAACAATTGCAGTCAAGCAGTCATTACTGAGACAATGCGGACCGCACAATTCTGAGTGCGGTCGCAGACTGCCTAGGGCGGATCACATAATTTTGAAGTGCGGTCGCAAACACTTGAGTGCGGACCGCATAATTGTGAATGTAGTCGCACATCCTCAAGTGCGGACCGCACAATTATGAGTGCAGCTGCACAAGTCCACACCTTAAAGTTCTGAATCTATGATGTTTTGAGTGCGGTCGCACACATTTTTATGCGGCCATAAATTTTTTCTGTGAACCGCCAAATTTTGAGTGCGGTCTGAAAATTTCAAACAAACCAAAATCCTTATTTACTAAGTATGCGCACTGCACAAAATATGCGCGGCTGCACAATTCAAACAATGACGGTACTTTAGTTAGGGTTCTTGCCATTCTTTTCACAATTTAAGCATGGTGTGCACAAATTTTAATAAGATTAGTGGTCTACCCAGTCCCTAATGAGCATGTATGAAACTACCCACAGGTTTTGAAGCACAAATTACTCACATTTGACATTTTTAGGACTAAAATTAACTAAATTAATAAGAGAAAACAAGAACAAAAATTGAGAAAAATGAACAAAAATCTACATGAATTGAACATACCAGTGATGCAGGTAAGAATCTAGCTTGATGAATTGAGTGCGATTTTTGAACAATTTTAGGGTTGCACAGTGTTTTCTAGGGATTGGGAGTTCAGAGAGCGTAAAGTGTGAATTAGTGGTGTAAAGCCCTATTTATACCCTAGCAAAGTCGGTCAAGATCTCACCTAAGTGCGGCCGCATAATTTTGAGTGCGGTCCGCACTCCTTACCTGGGTTGGACTTAGCTCTGCGGTCCACACAAAATTGAGCGTGGTCGCTTAACCTTGTGCGGTCTGCATAATTTTGTGTGCGGCCGCATATTGGCATTTTTTCTGCAAAACCAAACTTCATAGATTTGGTGATTTTTGAGTCCCCAGTTGTGCGGAAACAAAAGGAATTGTGCGGTCGCAGACCCTTCTGTGCGGTCCGCACAATTTTGGTGCAGTCCGCATAAATTCCACACTTGGCCAATTTTTCCAGATTGTCGTTGATATACACACTCATTCCTACAATTCACTTCAAAATCGGTTAGCTCAATACAAAACATATCTAAAAAGAAGAAAAATGAAAAGAAACATGGGTTGCCTCCCATGAAGCGCCTGATTTAACGTCGCGGCATGACGCAGATTACCAACAATCACTTTAAATGGAGCAACGCTACAACATGGCTATCATCAACCTTGCCAACAAAATGTTTCACCCGGTGACCATTGACTTTAAACACTTCATCATTTTTTTTCTTCAAGTCTAATGCACCAAAGGGTGTCACATGCACAACTTCAAATGGGCCACTCCACTTGGATTTCAACTTTCCCGGAAACACCCACAACCGAGAATTGAACAATAGCACAAGTTCTCCTTCTTTGAACGATTTATTCCAGATATACTTGTCATGGAGGTACTTCATCTTGTCCTTGTACAAATACGAACTTGAATATGCATAGAACCGGAACTCATCAAGCTCATTCAATTGTGCCACCCTTAAGTTGGCGGCGACATCCTACTCAAGATTAAGCTTCTACAATGCCCACATAGCCTTGTGCTCAAGTTCCCCTGGTAGGTGACAAACTTTCCCGAACACTAACCGATATAGAGACATACCAATTGGTGTTTTGTAAGTCGTTCTATAAGACCAAAGAGAATCATCTAGTTTCATCGACCAATCCATTCGGTTGGCATTCACGGTCTTTGGAAAAATGCTCCTGATCTCCCAGTTAGAGACTTCAACATGTCCACTTGCTTGAGGATGATAGGGGGTCGACATTTTGTGAGTGATACCATGCTTTGAGAGTAAAGTATCAAAATCTTTGTTGCAAAAGTGCGATCCCCCACCACTAATAATGGCCCTTGGAGTGCCAAACCTTGTGAAGATGTTCTTTTTCAAAAATGCCACCACACTCCGAGTTTCATTATTGGGCAAAGCCAGGATTCAACCCATTTTGACACATAACCCACAGCTACCAATATGTAAGTGTTCCCACAAGAGCTCACTAACAGACCCATGAAATCCATTCCTCACACATCAAAAATGTCAATCTCCAAGATGGTAGTGAGGTGAATCTCATTTTTTTTGGAAATCTTACCGACCCTTTGACGTTCATCACAACGCTTGACAAGATCACTAGCGTCCTTGTAAAGGGTAGGCCAACAGAATCCACAACTCAACACCTTTTTAGTCGTTCTCACTCCATCATGGTGATCGCCATATGGCGAAGAGTGGCAAGCCTCAAGAATTTCCAATTGTTCTTCCTCCAGCACACATCCTCTAGTTACCCCATCGGTACAAATCCGGAACAGATAAGCTCATCCCAATAATAGTCAAGGCAATCCCATTTGAGCTTCTTCCTTTGGTTTGAAGAGTACTCATTCGGTACAATGCCACTCACAAGATAATTGCTAAGTCGGTGAACCATAGCATCCTGGTCATATAAATGGCTATGAGTTGCTCGTATGGAAATGAATCATTTATATCAAGGCCATCATTTGGCCTCCCGTCCTACTCCAAATGAGACAAGTGGTCCACCAATTAGTTTTCACTACCCCATGCGGTCTTGAATCTCTAAATCAAACTCTTGTAAAAGAATTACCCACCGCATCAATCTTGCCTTAGAATCTTTCTTGCTCATCAAATATCGAAGCGCCGCATGGTCGGTGTGAACGATCACCTTTGTATCCCATCAATAATGGGCGGACTTCTTCATAGCAAATACAACAGCGAGGAATTCTTTTTCGGTCACTGTGTAGCAGACTTGGGCATAATGCATGGTCTTGCTAGCATAGCAGACCGGATTATAACGACCCGACCGGTCGTTTTGTGTTATCAGACCATGTTCCCTCAATGAAACTTCCCATAGCGACTTATTATGATTTATGACTTGCGGGGGAGAGTGGTCCGGGATTCAGAAGTGTTTAGAGTGCTATAGGAACACTTGGTTCCTTAAGGTTGGCCTTTAAGGCCAAGTTTGGCTTCGGTCAACATTGTGGGTACACGACCTCGGAATCGAGTTTCGTCAATTCCAGTAGCTTCGTATGATGATTTCGGACCTGGGCGTATGTTCAGAATGGGTTTTTGATGACCCGGGAGCGTTTCGGCGCCCAATATTGAAATAAAAAGTTCCTTAAAATCCTATTATGGTTTGGGACGTGTTTTTGTGTTATCGAGGTCTGAACGAAATTCTGAGACCAGGAATAGTTTTGTTATGTCATTTATGACTTGCCTGCAAAATTTGGTGTCATTCTGAGTAGTATAGGTCGGTTCGGCGCGTTGTTAGCGAAGTCAAGAAAAACTTAAAGTTCCCAAGTTTGGTTCTAGGGGTTTTGAGGTGTGATTTTGAGTTTTAGCATTATTTTGGGTATTTCGAAGGCTCGAGCTAGTCCGTATTATGATTTGGGACTTGTTGGTATATTTGGACGGGGGCTCGGGTGGGCCTAGGTGCCTTTCGGACACCACACGAGGCCAAAAACCAGCTGAAATAGCTGCTGGTGCACCTGTTCTGGTGTTGACCGCAGGTGCGGTTGCCCAGTCACAGATGCGGGACCGCTCCTGCGGTCCAAGACTCGTAGGTGCGATACCCAACGGGCAGCCCATTTCTCGCAGGTGCAGACAAAATTATGCAGGAGTAGAGACGCAGGTGCGTTCTCCTCTCCACAGGTGCGAGCCCAAGCCTCCTCGTCCATTTCTGCAGGTGCGAGCCTTTGCTCGCTGGTGCGAGACCGCAGGTGCGGAAACACTGTTAGACAGTGTGTTTCTTAAATAACGGATCCTTCATTGTTTTGTTCACTCTTTCCTCCATCAAACACTTTGAGAGCTTGGGAAAAGGACTCCACGACCCAACCCCTAAAAGGTAAGTAAATTTCATCTCAAGACTTGTTAATGCATGAATTCCTAGTTGAATTTAATCACATAATTAGTGAAAAATTCAATAATTTGGTAGTAACCTAGGGCTTTCGATGGTTTGAGAATTTACCCGTGAATTAGCTATGAAATCAAGTAAAAATCGTATATTAATGATCCTTAGGCTATGGGTGAGTGTTTCCTTCGAAACTTTTTGGAATCTGAGCATGCGGGCCAGGGATTAGATTTTAGAATTTCTTCAACAATGGTGAATTTACAAAATGATTAGGAGAATTTCCATACTTTGAGCATAAATTAATGTATTTGTATAACATTTGGCTAGTTTCGAGTCCTCGGGTGTAGATTTCGGAGTTTCGGGCGCGTTCCTAATCCGGGGAGTGAATTCGACACGAGGTGAGTCTCCTTTCTAACCTTGTAAGAGGGAATTATCTCCATAGGTGATTATAAATGGTGGTTTTGTTTTTATTTGCGGGGGATGTGTACACACGAAGTGACTAGAGTCTGTGCGCAACTACTATTATGCCTTGTTAGGTAGTTTAGGACTCACAAGCATGCTTTATGTGTTGTACCTGTGATCTTGTATATGGATTAAGTAGTCTAATATCCTCAAATCTGACATGTGAAGGCCTAAGGGGTTATGCTTGAAGTTTATATTTCTAAAATTCTCACCCTGTTAGCATGTTCCCTGCTAAATTATCTGGAAATCTCCTGCTAATCATGAGTTTATATGGGAATCCGAGTCGCATGGATGATTCGCGAGCGAGGTAGCCCTAATATTATATTAACCCGAGTTACAGGTATGATTCGCGAGCGGGGCTGGTCTTGGTATTATATTAACCGTGTCGCATGTTCGATTCGCGAGTGGGGCAGATAGATACATCTATGGTTCGGGCCGTTCAACCCTAGGCAGTGCACATTAACTTTTCACATCGTAATGACCATAGGTTCATAGCCTATTATACGTTTGGCAATTTATGAGAAGCCCTGTAATTGTAAATGTTGGTTTCATAAAACGGAAGAAGGTTAAATAACATGTATGCCATGGAAAAGGATGGCGCGAGGGTACTAGATATTTGTTATTTGATTCTCATTTCCTTATTACTATTCATTACTGCTATTATTGGTTAGCCTGTACTTATTCCATATTGTCTAACCCTTGTAAGTATCACGTTGACCTCTCGTTCTTCGAGGTTAGGTGGGATACTCACTGGGTAAATATCTGCTTATGTACTCATACTATGCTTCTGTACTTAATTGTACAGGTTTTGAGGCTGGTGCATCTAGTTATCCGACCGGAGCTTGACCCTGGGGGTATATTCTGGACCTGACTCCACGGTGAGCTGCCTCCTTTGGCGATTCTCAGCAGCACTATGGGGTTATCTTTTGTTTATTCTGTCTATTTCTTTCAGACAGTAGAACAGTTTGTATCATCTTTTGTATATTCTACTAGTTCGCCTGTAGACTTGTGACACTAGTTCCTGGCATACACATAGTAGACTCTATATTTTGGGACTGTATATATTGGTTCATGATCCTTGTGGCTGTATTTACTTAAGTTGGTTAATTTATCAACTTTTATTTAAATGATCTAAGCTTAAAATTTGGTAATTATGGGGTTGATATGTCAAATAAGGATAATGTCACCAGTAAACAACTGTTGGCTTACCTAACTCCGGTATTGGGTTCCATCACGACCTGTGTTGGGATTCTGGGTTGTGACAACATGGTACCAGAGAACTAGGTTCACGTAGGTCTCACAAGTCACGGGCAAACCTAATAGAGTCTCGCGGATCGATAGGGAGATGTGTATATTTATCTTCGGGAGACTATAGGGTGTTAGGAAACCTCTCTTTATTCATGATCTACCGTGCAGTTGATGGTTTACTAAATCTCATTCTTCTATTCTCTCCCGGCCCGAGGTAGGGGACGGGGGCGTCCCAGAGCTATTCTAGTTGCACCACCAGGGGATCTTACTATAGAGGAGTAGGGGGAGGTGCCCCTAGCGGGTCCTGCTCTAGTGGACTTCATGATGGCGCCAGGCTTCCAGGAGGCATGGGTCGTATGTTTAGATTTATGGATACTATGTCCCAGGCTGGTTTATTTCTAGCGGATCCTGTCGCATCTCAGGCAGGAAGGGGAGCTCAGACCCCTACTGCCCAGGCTGCAGGCCAGACAGCCGCACTTCATCATACCCCTAGTACACTGCCCGTGGGTGGGGTTCAACCTGTAGCAACAACACCTGAGCCCAGACCAGCTGCAGAAGGTGATCCGCAGAAGTTATTGGACAGATGGACTCGATTGCACCCTCCGGTCTTCGGAGGTGAGCGAGGCGAGGATGCCCAAGATTTCATTGACAGGTGTAGGGACCGACTGCACAACATGAGGATACTAGATTCCCATGGAGTGGACTTCGCTACTTTCCAGTTAGAGGGCAGAGCTCGCAGATGGTGGCAGTCCTATATTCTCAGCAGGCCAGCAGGTTCTCCTCCTATCACTTGGGAGCAGTTCACTCAGATGTTTCTAGACAGATATATTCCACCCTCTGAGAGGGAAGAGCTGCAGTATCAGTTTGAGCAGCTGGAGCAGGGGCAGCTGTCAGTGAAAGACTATGAGGCCAGATTTTCAGAGTTGTCTTGCCATGCACTCTTGATACTACCTACCGATGCTGAGAGAGTGCGGAGATTTGTAGCCGGGTTGCATCCATGCATTAGGACCAGCATGGCCCGGGAGGTGGAGATGGGGACTCTTTATCAGCTAGTAGTGGAGATTGCTCGTAGGATCGAGGGTTATCGGTCGAGGGTCAGGGAGCAGGTACAGCCGGATAAGAGATCCAGATATTTCAAGGATTTCAGAGGTGCCTCAGCTAGGGGCAGAGGTCAGTTTGGTAGGGGTTAGCCCAGCAGGCCCCCATATTCAGCACCACCACCACCACCTCCTCGTGGTGCTCCAGTGAGGCCTTACTTCAGTGTTGTGCCAGAGGATTCTCATCGTCCCCCAGTAATCCAGGGTTCTACTTCAGGGCAGCAGGCCCTGCCTCCAGTGAGATGTTACGAGTGCGGGGATCTCGGCCATATCAGGAGAACTTGTCCCAGGTTTTAGGGTAAGGCAGTGCAGCAGGGTTACCAGCCTATGAGTCCAGCACCAGCAATCCGGCCACCTAGAGGTGGGGGACATGTAGGAAGGGGTCATCCTAGAGGTGGAGCCCAGTCAGGGGAGGTCAGCCAGCTCCTGTTCATTCTGGCGGGGCTCAGTCTTCTGGTGCTCCAGCTAGATTGTATGTTTTTCTGGCCAGATTAGATGTAGTGGCCTCAGACGCCATGATCACAGGTATTATTACAGTATGTGGTAAAGAGGCATCGGTGTTATTTGATCCAGGATCCACTTATTCTTATGTTTCGGACTTATTTGATTATTTTCTGGATGTCCCTCGTGAGTCCTTGGGTTCTCCTATATGTGTATCCACTCCGGTGGGCGACTCTGTGGTGGTAGACTGGGTTTATTGGTCCTGTATGGTCACATTCTGCGGGTTCGAGACTCGAACGGATCTCTTATTTCTCGACATGGTTGATTTCGAGATTATTTTAGGCATGGATTGGCTATCTCCTTATCGTGTCGTGCTAGATTTCCATGCCAAGACAGTTACTTTATCCATGCCAGAGTCGCCTAGGCTGGAGTGGAGAGGTTCCTCAGTTAGTGCAGCCAGTCGGGTTATTTCATTCCTGAAGGCTCGACATATGGTCGAGAAAGGTTTTTTGGCCTACCTCGCTTATGTGCTGGATGCCACCGCCGAGTCTCTGATGATTGATTCAGTGCCAGTTGTTCGAGATTTTGCTGATGTATTTCCTTACGGGCATGCCTCCGGATCGTGATATTGATTTTTGCATTGATTAGGCTCCAGACACCCAGCCTATATCTATTCCTCTGTACCGTATGGCTCCGAAAGAGTTGAAGGAGCAGCTTGAGGAGTTGTTAGATAAGGGGTTCATTAGACCGAGTATATCACTGTGGGGTGCTCCAGTTCTATTCGTGAAGAAAAAGTATGGGTCCATGTGGATGTGTATTGATTATCGCCGGTTGAACAAGGTTACAATTAAGAACAAGTATCCTGTGCCTCACATCGATGATTTGTTTGACCAGTTGCAGGGTTCCCATGTGTTTTCTAAGATTGATTTGAGATGGGGGTATCATCAGTTGAGGATTCGGGCTTCAGATGTTCCGAAGACTGCTTTTCGTACGAAATATGGCAATTATGAGTTCCTGGTGATGTCCTTTGGCTTGACTAATGCCCCAGCAGCATTCATGGACTTGATGAATAGGGTGTTCAGTCCGTATATTGATACCTTTATCATTGTCTTCATTGATGAAATTTTGATTTACTCACGTAGCCTGGGGGAGCATGAACAACATTTGACAGTTGTGCTCTAGACTTTGCGAGAACAGAAGCTATATCCTAAGTTCTCCAAGTGTGAGTTCTGGTTGGATACCGTGGCATTCTTGGGGCATGTGGTATCCGAAGAGGGTATCCAGGTTGATCCTCAGAAGGTTGAGGCGGTTTAGAGTTGGTCGCGTCCTACTTCAGCTACAGAGATCAGGAGCTTTTTGGGCCTAGCGGCTATTATCGCCGATTTGTAGAGGGGTTCTCCTCTATTGAAGCCCCACTGGCCATATTGACTCAGAAGAATGACCTGTTTCGATGGTCTGACGAGTGTGAGGTGAGCTTTCAGAAGCTCAAGAAAGCTTTGACCTCTGCACCAGTTCTGGTATTGCCTTCCGGTTCGGGGATGTACACAGTGCATTGCGACGCTTCACGCGTTGTTTTGGGATGTGTGTTGATGCAGGAAGGGAGAGTTATTCGATATGCTTCACGCCAGCTGAAGGTTCATGAGAATAATTACCTTGTGCGCGATTTGGAGTTGGCGGCGATTGTTCATGCTCTTAAGATTTGGAGGCACTACTTGTATAGGGTGTCCTATGAGGTATATACAGACCACCGCAGTCTGCAGCACTTGTTCAAGCAGAGGGATCTTAATTTGAGGCAGCGCAGATGGATTGAGTTGTTGAAGGATTATGATATCACTATTCTTTATCATCCGAGCAAGGTGAATATGGTAGCAGATGCTTTGAGCAAGAAGCCAGAGATTATGGGTAGCTTGGCTTATATTGTAGTAGAGGAGAGACCTCTAGCCCTGGACATTCAGTCATTAGCTAATCGCCTGGTAAGATTAGACCTTTCAGAGCCTTGTCGAGTTCTTGCACATGTGGTTGCTCAGTATTCGTTATTGGGGGATATTAAGGCTCGGCAGTATGATGATCTGTGTTTGGAAGAGCTACGGGAGACAGTGGTTCTGGGTATGGCAGAGGAGGTTACTATTGGCAAGGATGGTGTTCTGAGACTTCAGGGCCGCTTATGTGTTCCTAATGTTGATGGCCTGAGGAAGAGGATTCTAGAGAAGGCGCACAGCTCTCGGTATTCTGTTCACACTGGTGCTACGAAGATGTATCGTGATTTGAAGCAGCATTACTGGTGGAGGCGAATGAAGAAGGACATTGTGGAGTATGTGACTAGGTGTCTTAATTTCCAGCAAGTTAAATATGAGCACTAGAGGCGAGGAGGCCTACTTCAGCAGATGCCCATTCCTAAGTGGAAATGGGAGCGCATCACTATGGACTTCGTGGTTGGGTTGCCTCGGACCTTGTGGAAGGTTGACGCAGTTTGGGTCATTGTGGATAGATTGACCAAATCAGCGCATTTCATTCCAGTAGCTACTACTTATACTTCTGAGAGGTTGGCCCAGATCTACATTCGGGAGATAGTCCGGTTACATGGTGTGTCGTTGTCCATTATATCAGACGAGGTCCTCAGCTCACCTCGCACTTCTAGAGAACATTGCATAGAGAGATGGGTACCTAGATAGACCTTAGCACAGCATTTCACCCTCAGACTTATGGTCAGTCAGAGCGTACAATTCAGATATTGGAGGACATGCTCAGGGCATGTGATTTTGACTTCGGAGGTCAGTAGGACTAGTTCTTGCCTTTGGCCGAGTTTGCTTACAATAATTGTTATCAGTCCAGCATTGAGATGGCACCATTTGAGGCTTTGTATGGTCGGCGATGTCGTTCCCCTATCGGGTGGTTTGAGCCTGGTGAGGCTAGTTTATATGGTACCGACCTGGTGAGATATGCTTTGGAGAAAGTGAAGTTGATTCAGGAGAGGCTCCGCATAGCACAGTCCAGACAGAAGAGTTACGCGGATCAGAGGGCGCGTGATGTATCATTTATGGAAGGAGAAAGGGTCCTGTTGAAAGTCTCGCCTATGAAGGGTATTATGAGGTTTGGGAAGAAGGGCAAGCTAAGCCCGAGGTTTATAGGTCCCTTCGAGGTGTTGAGGCGAGTTTGGGAGTTTGCTTATGAGCTGGCCTTACCTCCCAGTTTATCAGGAGTTCATCTAGTTTTTCATGTATCCATGCTCCGGAGGTACCACGCCGACTTCTCTCACGTGGCTGATTTCAGCACTATTCAGTTTTGGGCTACGAGGAGGAGCCAGTTGCTATTATTGATAGACAGGACCGCCAGTTGAGGTCCAAGAGAGTTTCTACCATAAAGGTCCAGTGGAAGGGCCAACCAGTTGAGGAGGCGACCTTGGAGTCCGAAGAGGATATGTGGAGCAGATATCCACACTTATTCAGCACTTCAGCTATGATTCTAGACTCGTTCGTGGACGAACGTTTGTTTAAAAGGTGGAGAATGTAACGACCCGGCCGGTTGTTTTACGTTATCGGACCCAGTTCCCAAAAATGAAACTTCCCATAGCGGCTTATTATGATTAATGACTTGCGGGGGCGGGTGGTCCGGGATTCAAAAGTGTTCAGAATTCTATAGGAACACTTGGTTCTTAAGGTTGGCCTTTAAGGCCAAGTTTGACTTCGGTCAACATTTTGGGTAAACGACCTCGGAATCGAGTTTCGTTGGTTCATGTAGCTTCGTATGATGATTTCGGACCTAGGCGTATGTTCGGAATGGGTTTCTGATGACCCCGGGGCGTTTCGACGCCCAATATTGAAATAAGAAGTTCCTTAAGTTCCTATTGTGGTTTGGGATGTGTTTTTGTATTATCGAGGCCCGAACAGAATTTCGAGACCGGGAATAGTTTCATTATGTGATTTTGAGTTTTAGCGTTGTTTTGGGTGTTACGAAGGCTCGACCGAGTCCGTATTATGATTTGGAGGTGTTGGTATATTTGGACGGGAGCTCGCGTGGGCCCAGGTGCCTCCTGGACACCACACGAGGCAAAAAACCAGCTGAAATAGCTGTTGGTGCACCTGTTCTGGTGTTGACCGCAGGTGCGGTTGCCCAGTCGCAGGTGCGGGACCGCTCCTGCAGTCCAAGCATCGCAGGTGCGAGACCCAACGGGCAGCCCATTTCTCGTAGGTGCGGACAAAATTTTGCAAGAGCGAAGATGCAGGTGCGGTCTCCTCTTCGCAGGTGCGAGCGCAGGCCTCCTCGTCCATTTCTGCAGGTGCGAGCCTTTGCTCGCAGGTGCGAGACCGCCGATGCGGTCCTCGAGCCGCAGGTGCGGAAACACTGTCAAAGAGTGTGTTTCTTAAATACGGGATCCTTCATTGTTTTCTTCACTCTTTCCTCCATTAAACACTTTGAGAGCTTGGGAAAAGGACTCCACGACCCAACCCCTAAAAGGTAAGTAAATTTCATCTCAAGACTTGTTAATTCATGAATTCCTAGTTGAATTTAATCACCTAATTAGTGAAAAATTCAAGTATTGGGTAGTAACTTAAGGCTTTCGATGATTTGAGAATTTACCCGTGAATTAGCTATGAAATCAAGTAAAAATCGTATATTAATGATCCTTAGGCTATGGGTGAATGTTTCCTTCAAAAATTTTAGGAATCCGAGCATGCGGGCCCGGGATTGGATTTTAGAATTTCTTCAAGAATGGTGAATTTACTAAATGAGTAGGACAATTTTCATACTTTGAGCATAAATTAATGTATTTGTATAACATTTGGCTAGTTTCGAGTCCTCGGTCGTAGAGTTCGGAGTTTCGGGTGTGTTCCTGGTCCGGGGAGTGAATTCGACACGAGGTGAGTCTCCTTTCTAACCTTGTAAGAGGGAATTGTCCCCATAGGTGATTATAATTGTTGGTTTTGTCCTTATTTGTGGGGCTGCGTACACACGAAGTGACGAGAGCCCGTGCGCAGCTACTATTATGCCTTGTTGGGTAGTTTAGGACTCACAAGCATGCTTTATGTATTGTATCTGTGATCTTGTATATGGATTAAGTAGTATAATATCCTCGAATCTCACATGTGAAGGACTAAGGGGTTATGATTGAAATTGATATTTCTAAAATTCTCACCCTGTTAGTATGTTCCCTGCTAAATTATCTGGAAATCCCCTGCTAACCGTGAGTTCATATGGGAACCCGAGTTGCATGGATGATTCGCGAGCAGGGTAGCCCTAATATTATATTAACCAGAGTCGCAGGTATGATTCGCGAGCGGGGGTGGTCTTGGTATTATATTAACTGTGTCGCATGTTCATTCACGAGCGGGGCAGATAGATGCATCTATGGTTCGGGTCGTTCGATCCTCGGCAATGCACATTTACTTTGTAAGTCGTAATGACCATACGTTCATAGATTGTTATATGTTTGGTAATTTGTGAGAAGCCATGTAATTGTAAATGTTGATTTCATGAAACAGAAGAAGGTTAAATAGCTTGTATGCCATGGAAAAGGATGGCGCGAGTGTACTAGAGATTTGTTATTTGATGCTCATTTCCTTATTACTTTTCATTAATGCTATTACTGGTTAGCCTGTACTGATTCCACATTGTCTGACCCTAGTAAGTATCACGTCGACCTCTCGTCACTACTTCTTCGAGGTTAGGAGGGATATTCACCGGGTACATATATGTTTATGTACTCATACTACGCTTCTGCACTTAATTGTACAGGTTTGAGACTGGTGCATCTGGTTATCCGACCGGGGCTTGACCCTGGGGGTATATTCTGGACCTGACTCCACGGTGAGCTTCCTCCCTTGGCGATTCTCAGCAGCACTATGGGGTTATCTTTTGTTTATTCTGTCTACTTCTTTCAGACAGCTGTACATTTTGTATCATCTTTTGTATATTCTACTAGTTCGCCTATAGACTTGTGACACTAGTTCCTGGCACACACATAGTAGACTCTATATTTTGGGGCTGTATATATTGGTTCATGATCCTTGTGTCTTTATTTATTTAATTTGGTTAATTTATCCGATTTTATTTAAATGATCTAAGCTTAAAATTTGTTAAGTGTGGGGTTGATATGTCAAATAAGGATAATCTCACTAGTAAACAACTGATGGCTTGCCTGACTCCGGTGTTGGGCGCCATCACGACCTGTGTTAGTATTATGGGTTGTGACACGGATGGAAGATCTTGTTGATAAATTTCATGCCCCAATACCGCTCCAACCACCACATCACTTGCATCACACATGAGCTCAAAAGGTTAGCTCCAATTCGGTGCGGTGATAATAGGAGTAGTAGTCAACTTATACTTGAGAAATTTGAAATCCTTCATACAATCTTCATTGAAATAGAACTTGGCATCCTTCTCCAAAAGTTTGCACAAGGAGTTTACCACCTTAGAATAATCCTTGATGAATCGGCGATAGAACCCCGCATGACCCAAAAAGCTCCTCACTCCCTTCATGGATGTAGGGGAGGGAGTTTGGAGATCACTTCAACTTTGTTTTTATCAACCTCAATACCATGCTTTGGAATTTTGTGGCCAAGGATAATGCCTTCCTCGACTGTGAAGTGACATTTCTCCCAATTCAAAACCAAGTTTGTTTCCTCACATCTTACCAGTACCTTGTCCAAGTTGTCCAAGCACTCTTCAAAAGAATTCCCACCACAGAAAAATTATCTATGAAAACCTCTAGAAAGTCCTCCACCATATCGGTGAAGATAGCCTTCATACACCGTTGAAAAGTCGTTGGTGCATTGCATAACCCAAATGGCATCCGCGAGAATGCGAAAGTACCATAGGGACAATTGAAAGTGGTCTTCTCTTGGTCCTCAGGAACAATAAGAATTTGATTATAGTTGGAGTATTCGTCAAGGAAGTAATAAAAAGCACGTCCGTCTAACCTATCCAACATTTGATCAAGAAATGGAAGCGGAAAAGCGGAAAATGATCTTTCCGAGTGACTTTGTTGAGCTTCCTATTGTCCATGCATACTCTCCACCCGGTGATAGTTTTTGTGGGGATCAATTCATTCTTTTCATTTTTTATCACATTCATGCCCCTTTCTTTGGGACATATTGCACCGGGGAGTTCCACGAGCTATCAAAAATAGGGTAAACAATACCGACATCCAACCATTTTATAATCTACTTCTTCACTACCTCTTGCATTGATTCATTTAATATTCTTTGATGTTCCACGGAGGGTTTGGCATCCTCATCCAAAATAATTTTTTGCATGCAAAAAGCGGGGCTTATACCCCGAATATCCGCCAATGTCCATCCTATAGATTTCTTCCTCTTTTGGAGCACCGCCAAAGTAGAATCTATCTGCACGTTAGTCAAGAAAGAGGAAAGAATAACAGGTAAAGTGGAACAAGGGCCAAGAAACTCATACCTGAGATATGAAGGCAAAGGATTTAACTCCAAAGTGGGGGGCTCCTCGATTGATGGATTTATAGGAGGAGTCTTCCAGTTCTCAAGATCTAAGGACAATTTTCGGGGTTCATAAGTATATGACCCCATTCCTTGTAAAGCATTGACACATTCTACCAAGCCTTCCTTCTCATCATCATCATGATTGAGCAATACAGCTTCCAAGGTATCCTCAACATTCATCACAGCACTAGCATCATAAATAATCACTTCGGTCACTAAGTCCACAAACGAACAAACTTCGTTGCTATGTGGTTTCCTCATCGATTTGCACCCATGGAAAATCATATTTTCATCGCCTACCCGAAAAGTGAGCTCACTGGCTTCCATATCAACTAGAGCCTTCCCCGTAGCAAGAAAAGGTCGACCCAAGATAATAGGCACCTCATAGTCATCCCCACAGTCAAGAATCACAAAGTACGCCCGAAGGCCTCTTCATAGTTCGATTCCCAATGGCCTCATAGTCATCCCCACACTCAACACGAACTAACACATCATCAATAATCCCCAACGGCCTCTTCATAGTCCGATCCGCCATTTGCAACCTCATAGATGTGGGTCTTGGTTGCCCAATTCCCAAATTTTTGAACACAGAGTAGGGCATTAAGTTGATACTTGCCCCCAAGTCACATAAAGCTATGGAAAAGTCGGCGCTCCCAATAGTGCAAGGGATTGTGAAAGCGATGGGATCTTCCAATTTCAGATCCATTGAATGCATAATAGCACTCACTTGATGTGTCATTTTGATAGTCTCACAATTCATTGATCATTTCTTTGTTACCAAATTCTTCATGAACTTTGCATAGCCCGGCATTTGTTCTAACACTTCAACCAACGACACATTAATGGACAAACTCTTCATCATATCAATAAACTTCTTGAACTGGTTCTCACTATTATTCTATGCGAGTCTTTGAGGGTATGGAGGAGGAGACTTTGGCATTGGTGCTTTGACCTTTTGCACTACCGGTTCTTGTATGCCAATCACGTGTTCCCTAGACGGGTTCACTTCTTCTTGTGTCTCCTCCACACTTTCATCAACGTTGATTCTCTCCTCTTCATTATATTGAACCTCATTGCTTTTCATTTCATCTTCTTGAACCAATACATCTTCATCCACAACTATTTTTTAGTTTGAGTCACTTTCCTCTCCACCTTTTCCACTCCGTGTGGTTACGATCATGGCATGTCCCGTATTGTTCCCACCTTCGGGTTCACCACCGTATCACTAGGTAGTGACCCTTTAGGATGAGTGTTTAAATCTTGAGATTTAGCCAAGTTGAACCTCCAAATTGCGGATAGAAGTGTTGTGGGAGGCTAATTGAGCATCGGAGTCGGCATTTTTCTCCATCATTATCTTGAACATAGTTTCAATCTGTCACATTTCATTATTCGAAGAACTAGAACCTTGTGACGAATATGGAGGCGGATTGCTTGGTTGTTGATACATCGGGGGCCTTTGAAAGCCTGACCCCCGATTCCCTTGGTTATTATTGTTCAAACCCCCTTGATTTTTTCCACCCCAATTTCTTTGATTGTTGTCACCCCAATTGCCTTGATGATTGCTTCCCCAATTGCCTTGGTTACATTTATTACTCCAATTGCCTTGATTATTGTTATTTCCCCAGTTACCTTGATTGTTTTTACCACCGCTCCAATTGCCTTGGTGGCTTTGGTTATTCCAATTTCCTTGATTTCCTTGTGATATACATTGTTGTTGATTTTGTCCTAGAGAATTATTTCTTTGACCTTGATAATTGTTGCAATATTTCACTTCTTCTTCTTGCTCATTATATGAATAACCTTGGTCATACCCACTATCATCTTGCTCAAATTGTTCCGGAGGGTTTTGTACTTGTTGACCTATTTTCCGTCTCTTGTTCATCATCATATTCGCACCTTCTATAGCATTCACTTGTTTCGGCCCTTGAACTTGTTGAAGTTGAGCTTTGGCCAATTGGTTCATTGTGGTTGTCAACTCGGCAATAGCTTGCCCGTGATCATGTAGCTCCTTGTGTGGGTGAATGACATTCGGGTCACCTTGAGGAACATTGGCCCTACTTTGCCACGCCGATGAAGGATCGTCCATCTCATCCAAAATTTCACAAGCTTCGGCATAAGGCGTGTTCATGAAGTTCCCGCCAGCGAGTTGATTTACCACACATTGATTTGTTGTGTTGATCCCCCTGTAGAAGGTTTGCTGGATCATGGCCTCGGTCATATCATTATTCGGGCACTCTTTAACCATGGTACGATATCTTTCCCAAATCTCGTGCAATGGCTCATTGGGCTCTTACTTGAACGCTAGAATTTCATCCCGTAGTGTAGCCATGTGCCCCGGAGAGAAGAATTTGGAAATGAACGTTTTGGCCAACTCATCTTAAGTATGGATAGAATGATTGGGTAATCTCTATAACCAGTCCAATGCCTTTCCCCGTAGATAAATGGAAATAGCCTCAAACGTAGTGCATCCTCGGAAACATTTGTTTGCTTGCTCTCTCCCCCAACAAGTATCAACGAACCCCTTGAGATGCTTGTAAGCATTTTGGCTTGGAGCCTCGGTGAAGAAACCCCGTTGCTCAAGTAGTGTAAGCATCACGTTGGTGATTTGGAAGTTGCCCGTCCTAATACGGGACGGGACTATAGCACTGCATAACCCTCGTTCGGCAACACCCAGTGCGTTGCCGCTCTTGGTAGAGGTGGGGAGGAGACGGGAATATTATCATCAGGCGGTCGGCCTCGGCTATTTGCTTGAGGTTCGGGATGAACCTCATCTCCTTGATCATCGTCCACTTCCTCCCCCAATGGCAAATTCCCGATGGGCTCATTGTTGAGAGCCATTATGTACCCATAAGCAATTCAAGAACAAAATTAGTGACTCGGAAGGAAAGAAAGACAAATCACACAAAAACCTAGATATATAGCTAAATCTGTTTAACTCCCCGGCAACAGCGCCAAAAATTGATCTCGCCCAAACTCACACCACAAATATAGGTAGTGAGGCGGTCGAAGAAATAATAAAACCGTCGGGATCGAATCCATAGAGAGTTAGATTTTGGATTAGGTATATACTTAGTGTGAATGTATAATATGTCCTAAATTACTCTTCCACATTCTTGTTTTTTGTTTCAACTTCTAATTTGAGCTATTGATTGCAATTATAAATCTAGGAGACAATATTTTTGTTTTTGGTTGTTTTTCAAATGATAAAAGGATCTAGGGTTGCGACTTCCACCTAGTTGGTTACCTAACGGATTTAAAGCTTTAGAGCATGTTTGTTTGATCGGGATACAATATAGCAATGACACTCAATTACTCATTCTATACCTCTCAGTAGTTTGAGTGATTTTTCCCAATTTAGCTTTCTCAAGTCCAAATGGGTATTTCACAAATCAAGAGATAAATGCTCTAGTCGGGTCCTACTATATCTAGGTTTGACCCTTTAATTGGGGCTATCAATTTCTTGAGTTCACCCCAATTCCTAGTTAGCCAAGTTTTCCTAGACTTAGTCCCTCTTTCTCAAGTAGAGGCTAGGTCAAATAGGCATGAATCAATGTTTGCAACCATTAATTCTATAATTTAAGTAAGAACAAGGCTAAATAAAATATACCAATCATAAATAAGCCCTAAATCAATAACCCATTAAGTACCCATACTATCAATGGGTCACAAGCCTAGCTAAGGGTTTAGCTACTCATAGAAAATGAATAAAAGAAGATATTAATATAGAATGCATAATAATTGATTATGGAATGAAAATATAATTTTTAGAAGCTAATTTAGTACAAATTTACTCAATACATTAAAGAAAATGGCTCAGGTGCTTTACACTGATACAACTTAACCTAAAAATGACAAAAAGTTCTATATATACTAAGCTGAAAATATCTGACAAAAATGCCGATGCGGAGGTTGTGTAGCCGCATAATTCTGTATGTGGTCCGCACTCTGAACTTAACTGGTCAACTGGACCTTCTGTGGTCGCATAAAAGTGGGATGCGGCCATGCTTAATCTATTTGTGCGAATCGCAAATTTCTGAGTGCGGCCGCACACTTGAGATTGGGCTAGGACTGGACCTTCTTCTGCAGACCGCATATTTGTGAGCGCGGTCCGCAAAACTAAAATCATGGCTCTCTGAATCTTATCTTTTGCGGGCCGCATAATTATGAGTGCGGTTGCACAGTAGTATTGTGTTCCGCACACCATAAACCTCCAAAATACAAGTTCTCTGAAGTTTGTTTTCTAAGGTCGCAGAAGAGTAGTGCGGTCCGCACTTTGCAATGAAAATTCATCAGTACTCCTTCAGAGTTTTCGGCCACACACAGTATTATGTGGTTTGCATTGTAGCCCTTTTTGCCTTGTTTTGGTCCTTGTCCAATTTTTACTCCTTTTTGAGTTAATTTTGACTTCTTTGGCTTGTATCCCAATATTCCTACAGAAAAGCACATTTCATTAGTTCTCGGGAATACCTTTAAGCATTTTTTAGCTAAAACGCAAGTAAAAAAAATCAAATAAGCGGTCAAAATCCCTATTTATCAAGGCTCCTCGATTGAGGGCTTTGTTAGAGGAGTCTTCCGATTTTCAAGATGCAAGGACAATTTGCGTGGTTCATAAGTGTAAGACCTTATTCCTTTCAGTGCATTCGCACATTACACATAGCCATTCTTCTCATCATCATCATCATCATCAAGGTTAAGCAAAACGGCCTCCAAAGTATCATCCACATTCATCATGGCATTGGTATCATCAATAATCACATCAGTCACCAAATTCAGGAACGAACAAACTTTATTGCTATTTGGTATCCTCATAGATTTGCACACATGGAAAACCACATTTTCATCACCCACCCGGAAAGTGAGCTCACCGGATTCCACATCATGAAGAGCCTTCCCCGTAGCAAGGAATGATCTACCCAAAATAATAGGCACCTCATAGTCCACTTCACAATCAAGAATCACAAAGTCCGCTGGGAGGATGAATTTATCAACACGAACCAACACATCATAAATAATACCCGATGATTTATTCATAGTACAATTCGCCATTTGTATCCTAATAGAAGCGGGTCTTGGTTTCCCAATACCCAACATTTTGAAAACCGAGTAGGGTATCAAGTTGATACTCACCCCTAGATCACAAAGAGCTTTGGCAAAGTCGACGCTTCCAATGATACAAGGGATTGTGAAAGTGTCGGGATCTTCCAATTTAGGAGCCATTGAGTGCACAATTACACTCACTTGATATGTCATCGACCTCTTCTTTTTCACCAAATCCTTCATGAACTTTGTATATCTGGGAATTTTCTCCAAAGCCTCGAACAATGGCACATTAATATATAAGCTCTTCATCATGTCAATGAACTTTTTGAATTGGTTCTCGCCATTTTTCTTGGTAAGCCTTTGAGGGTATGGAGGAGGAGGCCTTGCCTTGGTGCCTTAGACTTTGGCACTACTATTTCCGGTATGTCTATAATGTGTTCCCTATATGGGTTCACTTCTTCTTGAGTCTCCTCCACATTTTCATCAATATCAATTCTCACTTCGTCATTTGCTTGCACCACATTGTTTGGAATCTCATCTTCTTGAATCACTTGTTCATCATCCACAATTTTTCTTTGACTTGAGGTGGTTGTATCCCCACCTTTTCCACTCCTTGTAGTCACGACCATGGAATGTCCCGTGTTGTTCCCACCCTTCGGTTTCACCATCGTGTCAATGGGTAGTGCCCCCTTAGTAAAAGTGTTCAAAGCTTGCGAGATTTGCCCAATTGAACTTCCAAATTGCGAATTGAAGTGTTTATAAGAAGCTAGTTGAGCATCGGAGTCGGCATTATTCTCCATCATTTGTTTGAAAATGTTTTCAATTCTCCCCATCTCATTTTTGGAATAGCTAGGCCCATGAGAAGGGTAAGGAGGGGGTTGCTTGGTTGTTGATACATCGGGAGGCCTCTGAAAGCCCGATCCCTAATTCTCTTGGTTATTGTTCCAACCCCATTGGTTGTTGCCTCCCCAATATCCTTGATTATTGCCTTTCCAATTGCTTTGGTTGTTTTGAACTTTCCAATTTCCTTGATTATTTTAATTGTTCCAATTACCTTGGTTGTTACCACCATTCCAATTGCCTTGGTTGCTAGAATTACAATTCCCTTGATTACCTTGTGATCGCCATTGTTGTTGATTTGGGTCCTTGAGAGTTATTTCTTTTCCCTTGGAAGTTGTTCACATAATGCACTTCCTCCTCTTGTTCATTGTAGGTTCTATCTTGGTCAAACCCACTATCTTTTTGCACATATCGTTCCGCACGATTTTGCACTTGTTGACCCTTTTACCTTCGCTTGTTCACCATCATATTTACACCTTCCATTGCATTTACTTGCTTAGGACCTTGAACTTGTTGAATTTGAACTTTGTCTAATTGATTCATTGTGGTGGTCAACTCGGCAATTGCTTGCCCGTGATCATGTAATTCTTTATGTAGGTGAATCGCATTTGGATCACCTTAAGGAACATTTGCTCTAATTTTCCATGCCGATGAAGTATCCGCCATTTTATGTAAGATCTCACAAGCTTCGGCATATGGTGTTGACATGAAATTTCCACTGATAAGTTGGTTAACCACGCGTTGATTGGTAGTATTGATCCCCCTATAGAATGTTGAATCATAGCCTCTGCCATATCATTGTTTGGGCACTCTTTCACTGTGGTATGGTACCTTTCCCATATCGCATGCAAAGGCTCATTGGGTTCTTGCTTGAATTCTAGAATCTCGTCTCTAAGAGTAGCCATATGCCCAGGAGAAAAGAACTTGGAAATGAATTTCTCAGTCGATTCATCCCATGTACGGATGGAATGGTTTGGCAATCTTTCTAACCAATCCAAGGCTTTCCCTCATAGAGAGAAGGGAAATAGCCTCAACCTTAGAGCATCCTCGGAGACGTTAGTCTGTTTACTCCCACAGCAAGTGTCCACAAACCCCTTCAAGTGTTTGTATGTATTTTGGCTCGAAGCCCCGGTGAAGAATCCTTGTTGCTCTAGCAATGTGAGCATAACATTAGTGATTTGGAATTTTCCCGCCCTAATGCGGGCAGGACTATGGTATTTGCATATCCTTCATTTTGAAACACCCAGTGTGGACCCGCTCTTGCTGGAGGTGGGGGAGGAACGGGAACATTGTCTTGAGGCGGGCGGCCTCGCCTATTTGCTTGAGGTTCAAGAGGAACCTCTTCAACTTGATCATCCTCCACGTCATCCCCCAATGGCAAGTTTCCGAGAGGATCATTATTTTTTAGAGCCATTTCTGTACCTACAATTGTTTCACCAAAAATATTAGTAACACGAAAGGAAAGGAAGACAAGTCACATACAAAACCAAATATATAGCTAAATCTGGTTTTTGCTCCCCGAAAATGGTGCCAAAAATTGATCTTGCCCAAGTCACACCTCAAATTGGGGTGGTGAAGCGGTCGATTGCAATAATAATTACCCAACTAGGATTTGGGATAGAATCCACATGGAGCGTAGATGGGATTAGGTATGTATTTGGACTAAGCGTGTAAAGTGTCTAAGTTGCATTTCCACAAACTTTGTTTTGATTCTACTTCTAAAATTATACTATGGTTTGCAAATGTAAAATACGAAACTAGGGAATAATGTTTTTGTTGTTATTTTTCAAATATGTAAAAGGTCGAGGGTTGTGACTTCCACCTAGGTGTTTGTCTAACGGGTTATGGGCTTTAGTGGAAGTTTCATTGGTCGGGATGTATTATAGCAATCAACACACAATTACCCACTCAATACCTCTCGGTAAGAGAGTGGTTTTGCCCAATTTGGCTTTCTCAAGTCCAAATGGGTATTGCACAACACAGTTGATAAATGCTCAAGTCGAGTTTTACTATCTCTAGGATCAACCCTTTAATTGGGACTATCAATATCTTGAGGTCATCCCAATTTCTTGTTAGCCAAGTTTTCCTAGACTAAGTCTCTCTTTCTCAAGTAGAGACTAAGTCAAATAGGCTTGAATCAATATTTGCAACTATTAGTTCTATAATTATAACAAGAACTAGGATAAATATTACACACCCAACCATAAACAAGTCCTAAATCAAACACCCATTAGGTACCTATACTAGGATTGGGTCACAACCCTAGCTAGATATTTAGCTACTCAAATTGGGTGATGAAGAAAATAAAGAAAAAAAATGATCAAACTCATATTGAATGATAAATAGATGAAAATCCAATGTAAAATCAACAAACTATGATAAAGTTGCCTAAAACAGTAAAAAAAATGGCTACAAACTTTCAAGTATTCAAAACTTAACCTAATTTCGTCAAAATAGACTATTTATACACAGCTGTAATTTTCGGGCAAAAATGCCCTTTCAAAGGTTCTGCGGCCGCACAATTCTATGTGCGGTCCGTACTTTGCTTTAGCTCTTGACAGGAGTAAGTTCTGCAGCCGCATCTCTTGCGTTCTGCGGACCGCACAATTCTGAGTGTGGCTGCACAATTGATTTTTGCGGCCGCACAATTATAGTTGCAATCCGCACTTCTTGATGGTCTCACATTTCCAACTCTCTGAAACTTGAATTCTGATGCACTTTACATTGCAGCACTGTCAATTCTTCTTCATATTCTGCGGCCGCATATAAAATTCTGCGGTCCGCACTTTAGCCTTTTTGCTTGATTTTGTCCTTGTTCAAAAGCACTCCTTCTTGAGTTGAATTTCATCACTTTGGCTCATTTTCCAATACTCCTACAAGTAAGCATATTTCATCAGTTTTAGGTAATAACTTTAAACATTTTTGAACTAAAATGAAAGTCAAAAGGCGAAAATAAGTAGTCAAAAGTACACCACAATGGTATCCAGTAAGTGCCAAGCCTAACCTCGGCCGAGTAGTGACGAGGTCAGCCAGGCCCATTTGAAAATAATTAATGGATCAGAAAATATACTGTAAAATAATAGAATGGAACTAAGAAAGAGGAAAACATAGCAATAATAGTTCAACACACAGAGTAGACAACAACAGGGGATCTCCCGAGATGCTGTCTCGTAGACCCAAAATAAATATGCAGGGAGAAGTCCAAAGGTACCGCCTCATAGTCTCAAAAAATAATGTACAGGGAGAACTCCCGATGTACCGCCTCATAGTCTCAAAAGTCAATATGCAGGGTGATCTAGGATACCGTCCCGTACTCCCAAAGTAAATATGCAGCTCAAACAAAATGAAGATAACAATTACAGCAAGAGAATCTACAGTTTAGGCTAAGTACAAGTCAAGAAAAGAAGCGAGAATTCACTAACCATGCTGCAAAGAGTTCAGTTAAGCAATTAAGACACGTAGACATGCTATTCTAGGCTAACAGGATAACTACACATGCTAGTATACTCAATTAAGGTGAAAACAGGTAATTACTCAGTAAAAATCAGGTTTTGCAACAAATCTTCACCTCGCGTACATGACACTCACATATCATATCAGTACCAAATCCTAAGGGGATTTCATTTACAAAAGGTTAGGCAAGCCACTTACCTCAAACCAAGCTAAATCAATCAGTAGCAATTCTTTTCCCACGAATATCCAACACCTAATGGCCCGAATCTAAACAAAATCAATTACATACCATAAATATATCTATAAGAAACTAATCTAATCAATGAAATCTAAGCTAAAGCAAGAAATTAGGAAGTCGTCGCAAAAAGCCTCCATCTCGGAATCGGGTAAAAATCACAAAATATGAACACCCATTCACTCACGATTCCAACCATATAGGAATTACTCGAATCCGACCTCAATTTGCCTTTCAAAACTCACAATTTTAGTTGAATAATTTCTTCCCATTTTTCCCAAATTTTCAACCCCAAATCCGAAATTAAAGATGTAATTAATGATAGATTAGTGGGATATAACCAAAATGAAGTGTATAATCATTACCCCATCGATGTCTCTGAAAATCCATCAAAATCCCATCCAAATCCGAGCTCCCAAACTCAAGTTATGATAAAAATGGCAAATCCTCATTTTTGAAATGATATAAGTCTGCCGAGTGATTTCTTCTTCGCTAACGCGGCCAAACCCTCGCATTCGCGAAGCACACATTTTACCTTCATTTCAGGACCTCCTTCAAGAACCTCGAGAACCCCCTCACGAACGCGGAAGTTTACCTAGCCTGACGCTACGCGAATGCGGGACCCTCATCGTGAACGAGTAGGCTAATCACCTGGAGTTCCATCTGACTGTTCCTTTACGCGAATGCGAGGACCATATTGCAAACGTGTAGGCTAAAGGATCCACACCATCGTGAATATGGGAATCACATCGTAAACGCGAAGAACAACTCAGCCGATCTCCTAGATACCTTACGCGAACGCGAGACCTCTCTCGCGAACACTATGAAGGAAACCCGCAAACTTGACATTAGATTTTTCAGCAATTCCAGAAAGTCCAAAATGATTCGCTAAGCATCTGAAACACACATGAGGCTCCGGTACCTCAACCAAACATATCAACCAGTACTAATACACCATACGAACTTAGCCGAGCCCTCAAATCACATCGAACAACTCTAAAAATACAAATCACCCTCCAATTCAAACTTAGTGAACTTGAATGATGCCGAAACCTATCAAACTCCGTCTGATTGACCCAAAATTTTGTACACAGGAACCTTACGGACCTACTCCAACTTGCGGAATCGGAGTCCGACCCCGATATCAAAAAGTCACTACCGATCAAAATCTCCAAAAATTCAACTTTCGCCATTTCAAGTCTAAATGAGCTACAGACCTCCAAAACACAATCCAGAAACGCCCCTAAGTCCAAAATCACTCAACGGAGCTAACAGAACCTAAAAAACTCCATTTCGGAGTTGTCTTCCCACAGTTTTGACTACGGTCAATATTTTATGACTTAAGCTTTCGTTTAGGGACTAAGTGTCCCAAAACACTCTGAAACCATAACCAACACCTCCTGAAAAGACACATAAGTAGAAAAAGACACGTGTCTAGCAGTAAACAGGGGATCGAGGCTATAACTCTCAAAATGACTGGTCGGGTCGTTACATCCTCCCCCTCTTAAAACAATCATTCGTCCTCGAACAAGTATAGATACATACCTGAAGTGGTGAAAAGATGAGGATAATGGTTGTGCATATCATGCTCGGTCTCCCAAGTCACCTCCTTGACCGGCTGACCGATCCATTGAACCTTCACGGAAGCAATGTTCTTTGAACTTAGCTTTCTAACCTGCCTGTCCGAAATAGACACTGGCTCCTCAACATAAGATTGATCCTTGTCCAATTAGACTGAGCTGAAATCTAATACATGAGACGGATCACCGTGATACTTCTGGAGCATAGAATTATGGAATACCGGATAAACTCCTGCCAGACTGGGAGGTAAGTCAATCTCATAAGCAACCTCCCTAACTCTCCGCAACACCTCAAAGGGACAAATGAACATTGGGCTCAGCTTGCCTTTCTTCCCGAATCTCATAACGCCCTTCATTGGAGAAACCCGGAGCAAGACCCGCTCTCTAACCATGAATGCAACATCGCGAACTTTCCGGTCCGCATAACTCTTTTGTCTGGACTGGGCTGTGCGAAGTCGATCCTGAATCACCTTCACCTTATCCAGGGCATCCTGAACCAAGTTTGTACCCAATAATCTAGCCTCCTCTAGCTAGAACCAACCCACTAGGGACCGACAGTGCCTATCATACAGAGCCTCATACAGTGTCATCTGGATGCTCGACTGATAACTGTTGTTGTAGGCAAACTCTGCTAGTGGCAAGAACTAATCCCACGAACCTCCAAACTTCATCACACACGCACGGAGCATATCTTCTAATATCTGAATAATGCGCTTGGACTATCCGTCTGTCTGAGGGTGAATTGATGTGCTCAGCTCCACTCGAGTTCCCAACTCATGTTATACGGCCCTCCAGAACCGTGATGTAAATTGCGTACCCCGATCAGAGATGATAGATATTGGTATGCCATGAAGCCTGACGATCGCGCGGATATAAATTCGAGCCAGCTGCTCAGAAGAATAGGTATTCATCACAGGAATAAAATGAGCTGACGTGGTCAGCTATCAACAATCACCCAAACGGCACCAAACCTCCGCTGAGTCCGTGGGAGTCCAAAAACAAAATCCATAGTGACCCGCTCTCATTTCCACTCCGGAATCTCTAACTTCCGAAGCAACCCACCCAGCCGCTGATGCTCGTACTTCACTTCCTGGAAATTTAGGCACTGAGCCACCTACTCCACTATGTTCTTCTTCATCCTCCTCCACTAGTAATGATGTCTCAAGTCCTGATACATCTTCATGGCACCTGGATGAATGGAGTTCCACGAGCTGTGAGCCTCCTAGAGAATCAACTCACGCAAACCATCTATATTGGGCACACATAGCCTGTTCCACATCCTCAATGCACCACCATCCCCAATAGTGACCTTCTTAGCATCACCGGGATGGACCGTGTCCTTAAGGACAAGCATATGATGGTCATCATACTGACGCTCCCTGATACGATCATAAAGAGAAGACCGAGAGACCACAAAAGCCAATACTCGACTCATCTTAGAAATATCCAATCTCACAAACTAGCGGGCTAAGCCCTGAACATACAACGCCAATGGCCTCTCTACTGCTGGTAGATATGCTAAACTCCCCAAACTCCCGCCCTGCGATTCAAAGCATCGGACACCATATTGGCCTTCGCCGGGTGGTATAAAATAGTGATATCATAGTCCTTAAGTAGCTCCATCCACCTCCGATAACGCAAGTTAAGATCCTTTTGCTTGAACAGATGATGCAAACTTCGATGATCGGTGTAAATCTCAAAAGGGACACTGTACAAATAATGCCACCAAATCTTCAAGGCATGAACAATAGCTGCTAACTCAAGGTCGTGGATAGGATAGTTCTTCTCATGCACCTTCAGCTGTCTGGATGCGTAAGCAATCACTCTACCGTCCTGCATCAACACCGCACCGAGACCGATCCACGATGCATCACAATATATAGTGTAAGACCCAAAACATGTAGCCAATACCAATACTGGGGATGTAGTCAAAGTTGTCTTGAGCTTCTGAAAGCTCTCCTCACACTCCTATGTCCACCTGAACGGAGCACCCTTCTGGGTCAGCCTGGCCATAGGTGCTGCAATAGATGAGAATCTCTCTACAAAATGATGGTAATACCCCGCCAAACCAAGAAAACTCCGGATCTCCGTAGCTGATGACGGTCTAGGACAACTCTGCACTGCTTCCACCTTCTTCGGATCTACCTTGATCCCATCACTCGATACTACATGACCCAAGAAAGCCACTGAGTCTAGCCAAAACTCCAACTTTGAAAATTTTGCACATAACTTTTTTTCTCTCAAGGTCTGAAGAACAGTCCTCATATGCTGCTCATGACCCTCCCGTGTCCGAGAGTACACTAGAATGTCGTCAATAAACACAATGACAAAGGATTCAATATAAGGTCAGAAAACACTATGAATCAAGTGCATAAAAGTTGTTGGGGCATTGGTCAGCCCAAAAGACATCACAAGAAACTCATAGTGACCATACAGAACCATCCTTTTTCTTCATGAATAAGACCGAAGCACCCCAATGTGACACACTGGGCTAAATGAATCCCTTATCAAGAAACTCCAGTAACTTCTCCTTCAACTCAGGAGGAGCCATACGATATGGAGGAATAGAGATGGGTTGAGTGCCCAGCAACAAATCAATGTCAAATTCAATATCTCTATCAGGCGGCATGCCCGAAAGATCAGCTGGAGACACATCTGGGAAGTCCCTTACTACTGGAACAGACTCAACTGGGGGTATCAACACTGACGTCTCTCACATAAGCTAGATACGCATCACACCCCTTCTCAACCATTCGTTGAGCTTTAAGAAATGAAATAACTCGGCTGGGAATGTACTCTAAGTTACCCCTCCACTCTAATCGCGGTAAAACTAGCATATCCAGCATCCCGATCTTAGTGTGACAATCAAGAATAGCATAATGGGGCGACAACCAGTCCATGCCCAAGATAACATCAAAGTCTACCATGCTAAGTAATAATAAATCGGCTCTGGTCTCAAAACCACTAAGAGCAATCAAATACGACCGATACACGCGGTCCAACACAAGAGAATCTCCCACGAGAGTAGATACATAAAAAGGGAAACTCAAAGAATCCCGAGATACACCCAAATATGGGGCAAAATAAGAGGACACATAGGAATATGTAGAATATGGGGCAAATAATACCGACGCATCTCTATGACAGACTGAATGTACCTGTAATGATAGATTTGGAAGCAACTGCCTCTGTATGAGCCGGAAGAGCATAATATTTGGCCTGGCCTCCCCCTCTAGGGGAATCTGGACCTCCCCGACCTCCACCTCGAGCTGGCTGAGCAGGTAGGGTAGTAGCTGGTGCTCTCACCATATGGCGAGTTTCGCCATACATAAAACAAGCTCTCGGAAGGCGTGGATACGGTTACTGACTCAGTCCAGGTCTGCTGGACTGCCGCTAAAAGCACCTCGTGCATGAGGTACACTAGATACCGACAGTGCATAATAAGGATCCTGGGGCGTAGAAGGGATTGGAATACCACTAGTGGCTGGAAGAGCTGAATGAATGGGGTGACTCACATAACCCCTACCATGGAAAACTGCAGTTGGGGCACGAGTACCGCTGTAAGTGCTAGACTCTCGAGACCTCTTGGCCTCCCTCTCCTCTCTATCCCGGCAAGCATGCCCATAATCTCCTAGCAATACTCACAACTTGCTGATAAGAGATATCCATCTCCAACTCCTTGGCCATACTGATTCGGATACTAAGGCGGAGTCCCTCAATAAACCGATGAACCCTCTCTCAAACTATGGCAACCAAGGCCGATGCATATCGGGCCAAATCACTGAAATGGACTACATCCTCTGACACAGTCATAGCACCCTGGCGCAGCTGCTCAAACTCCACGTGCCATGAGTCTCTAAGGCTCTGAGGGACATACTCTCTCAAAAACATGTCCGAGAATTGATTCCATGTAAGTGAAGCTGCCTCAGTCAGACTACTCAACTCATAAACACGTCACCACTGATAGGTTGCTCCTGTAAGCTGGAAGGTGGTAAAAGAAACCCCAGTCGTCTCCGCTACTCCCATAGTACAGATAATACGATGACACTCCTCCCAAAATCCTTGGGCATCATCTGTAGCCAATCCGCTGAAGGTAGGTGGGTGGTACTTCTTATACCTCTCAAGTCTGAGTTGCTCCGCCTCAAAATTTATTGTCCTAGTCTCATATTGGACCGGAGCTACGGCTGCATAGGGATAAACTCTGGGGCCTGGTAGACTTGGACCCTCTACTCAGGAGTATGGGTTGCGGGAGTCTGTGCCCCTCCCTCGGCCTGAGATGTGGCGGGAGCTAATGGAATCAATGTAGCCTAAGCTACGGTGCTGAATATGCTCATGAACTGGGTTAGAGTCTCCTAGAGGCCTAGTGCAGCAATAGGCACCTCCGGTTCCTTCCCTTCGTCTAGAGTTGATAAGGGTTTATCTGTCGCAGCTCGCACGGGTGCTCTGGCTACAGCACGTGGTCGTCCTCGGCCTCTACCCCTGCCCCGGCCTCTAGCGGCTCTAGCAGGGGGCGTGGGTGCCTGGTCATGAGATACTCTAGTATGGGTCCTCACCATCTATGAGAAAGAACAAATATAGATTTTTAGAATTTGATGTCCACATATTTCGGCCGCACAATTCTGAACTGCGGCCGCATTTCTTCAGTTCTGCGGACCGCACAATTCTGAGTGCGGCCGCACAATTATAGTGCAATCCGCACTTCTTTATGGTCTCACATTTCCAACTCTCTGAACCTTGACTTCTGGGGCCGTACAATTATTGTGCGGTTCGCACTTTACATTGCAGCACTGTCAAATCTTCATCATATTCTGCGGCCGCAGATAAAATTCTACGGTCCGCACTTTAGCCTTTTTTCTTTATTTTTGTCCTTGTTCAAAACCACTCCTTCTTGAGTTGAATTTCATCACTTTGGCTCATTTTCTAATACTCCTGCAAGTAAGCATATTTCATCAGTTTTCGAGAATACCTTTAAACATTTTTGAACTAAAATGAAAGTAAAAAGGCGCAAATAAGTAGTCAAAATCCCTACTTATCAGTACACCATAATGGTACCCAGTAAGTGCCAAGCCTAATCTCGGTCGAGTAGTGACGAGGTCAGGTCAGGCCCACAGGAAAATAATAAGTGGAGCAGAAAATATACCGTATAATAATAGACTGGAACTAAGCAAAAGGAAAACACAACAAATAACAGTTCAACACACAGAGTAGACAACAGTAATGGATCTCCCTAGATACCGTATCGTAGTCCCAAAATAAATATGCAGGGAGAACTCCAGAGGTACTGCCTCATAGTCTCAAAAGTAAATGTACAGGGAGAACTCCCGAGGTACCGCCTCGTAGTCTCAAAAGTAAATATGCAGGGGGATCTCTAGGGATACCGTCCCGTAATCCCAAAGTAAATACGCAGCTGAAACGAAATGAAGATAGCAATTACAGCAAGATAATCTACATTTTAGACTAAGTACAAGTCAGGAAAAGAAGAAGGAATTCACTAAACATGCTGCAAAGGGTTCAGTTAAGCAATTAAGACATGTAGACATGTTATTCTAGGCTAACAGGATAACTACACGTGCTAGTATACTCAATTAAGGTGAAAATAGGTAATTACTCTGTAGAAATCAGGTTTTTTAACAAATAGCCCGTGCACACACTTGTCACCTCGCGTACACAGGGCTCACATTCATATCAGTACTAAATCCTAAGGGGATTTCCTCCACACAAGGTTAGGCAAGCCACTTACCTCGAACTAAGCTATATCAATCAGTAGCAATGTTTTTCCCACCAATATCCAACTCTGAATGGCCCGAATCTAGTCAAAATCAATTACATACCATAAATATATCTATAAGAAACTAATCTAATCAATGAAATCTAAGCTAAATCAAGAAATTAGGAAATCGTCCCAAAAATCCCCCTTAGGCCCACGTCTCGAAATCGGGTAGAAGTCACAAAATATGAACATCCATTCGCTCACGAGACCAACCATATAAGAATTACTCGAATCCGACCTCAATTCTCCTTTCAAAACTCATAAGTTTATTTGAAGAACTTCTTCTCATTTTCCCCAAATTTGAAATTAATGTAATTAGTGATAGATTAGTGGGATATAACCAAAATGAAGTGTAGAATCATTACCCAATTGATGTCTCTGAAAATCCCTCAAAATCTCGTCCAAATCCGAGCTCCCAAACTCAAGTTTTGATAAAAATGGCCAAACCCTCATTTTTGAAATGATATAAGTCTGCCCAGTGATTTCATGAAACCTCTTTCATGAATGCAAGAACCCCCTCGTGAACGCGGAAGCTTATCTTTCCTGATCATATGCGAATAAGGGACCCTCATCGCGAAGGCGTAGGCTAATCATTTGGAGCTCCATCTAACCGTTCCTCTACGCGAACACGTAGGCTAAAGGGTCCACATCATCGGGAACGCAAAAATCACATCGCGAATGTGAAGGTCAACTCAGACGATATACCAAATACCTTACGCAAATGCGATACCTCTCTCGCGAACGCGACGAAGGAAACCGGCAAACTTGGCACTAGATTTTTTAACAATTCCCACAAGTCCAAAATGATCCGTTAAGCATCTGAAACACACCCAAGGTTCCTGGGACTGCAACCAAACATACCAAATAGTCCTAATATACCATACGAACTTAGTTGAGCCCTCAAATCACATCAAACAACGCTAATAATATGAATCACCCTCCGATTCAAACTTAATGAACTTGAAACTTCTAATTTCTACAACTGATGCTGAAACATATCAAACCACGTCCGATTGACCCCAAATTTTGCACAAAAGTCATATTCAACCTTACAAACCTACTCCAACTTCCATAATCAGAATCCGACCCCGATATCAAAAAGTCCACTACCGATCAAAATCTCAAAAAATTCAACTTTCGCCATTTCAAGCTTGTGCTACAGACCTCCAAAACACAATTTGGACACACCCCTAACTCCAAAATCACCCAAAGGAGCTAACGGAATAGATGAAACTCCATTCCGGAGTCTTCTTCCCACAGTTCCGACTACGGTAAAAATCTTAAGACTTAAGCTTTCGTTTAGGGACTAAGTGTCCCAAAACATTCCGAAACCACAACCAACACCTCCCGGCAAGACACATAAGCAGAAAAAGATACGGGAAAAGCAGTAAACAGGGTATCGGGGCTATAACTCTCAAAATTACCAGTCGGGTCATTACAATATTCTTTTCCAAATCTCCATGAAGAAATGTAGTTTTCACGTCCAATAGCTCCACTTCGAGATCTAGGCTAGCTGCTAAGCTCAAAATTATTCGAATAGAAGTCAGTTTGACAACAAGTGAGAAAATTTCATCAAAATCAATACATTTCTTCTATTTGAAGTCTTTTACCACCAATCGAGCTTTGTAGCTGACCATCTTGTAATTTCCATCTTTCTTGAGTTTAAAGAGCCATTTGCATTTTACTGGACTTTTACCCTTTGGAAGTTCAACCAGCTTGTACGTGCCATTTTTCTATAGATATTCCATCTCTTCTTGCATGACTTTCATCCACTAGTTCTTCCATCTCTTCTTGCATGACTTTCATCCACTAGTTCTAACTGTATGGGACAATACCTCATTAAGAATTTCCAGCTCCCCACATCACTGATGAGGACATACTCTGTGGAAGGGTACCTGCATGACTCTACCCTTGGCCTTTCTGATCTCCTTAGAGGTTGAGGTTGTTCTTCTCCCTGAGTGGGGTACTCCAGACTCGACATCATCATCAAGTTTCTCCCCTTACTCAATAACCTCATCAGGTTGTTCCCCCTGCTCGGCAACCTCGACGGTCATACTTTCTTCACTTGCGAGATTGTAAGAAGTAGAAGGAATGGTAACAAGGTTAGGGATTAGTAATCCATTCTTGGCCTTCTCTGGCTGATCATCTACAACTCCAACTTCACTTTCTCGGAAGATTACATCTTTGCTTCTGATGACCTTCTTGTTTAAAGGGTCCACAATCTGGACTCGAACTCTTCATCTCCATATCCAATGAATATATAGGGAACTAATTTATCGTCCACCTTTGTTCTCTGCTCCTTTGGTACATGTACAAAAGCTCTGCAACCAAACACCTTCATATGTGAGTAGGACACCTCCTTGTTGGTCCAAACTCTCTCCGGGATATCAAACTCCGATGGAACTTATGGACTCCTACTGATCAAGTAACAGGTTGTCTGAACTACTTAACCCAAAATGACTTAGGCAGTTTATATATTCTGAGCATGCTTCTCACCTTCTCAACAATGGTGCAGTTCATTTTCTCAGTTATACCATTGTGTTATGGGTTTCCACGAACTATCTTTTCATCTTTGATCCCATGGCTCGAACATTACTCTTCAAATTCCCTTGAAGAGTACTCACCTCCATTGTCAGTTCGGAGACGCTTTAGCTTTTTCATGTCTCCCTTTCCACTAGAGCATGAAACTTATGGAAAACTTAAAACATCGAATATTTGGTTTTCAAAATATACATTCACAATTTTCATGAAGCATCATCAATAAAAGTAACAAAATATTTATTACAGCCCATCGATTCAATTACCATTGGACCACAAACATCAAAATATACCAAATCAAAGTATATTCAATTTTCTTTCAGACGATCTCTGAAATGAGACTATGTTGCTTACCAAATAAACAATAGTCACAAGGTTTTACCGTTTTACCTTTACCAAAATAGATGAGTGATTTTCTACAAAGCATCTGCAATCCTTTCTCGCTCATTTAACCCTTTCTTTTGTGCCACAAATCTATAGAAATCTCATCTTGTGCCGCATTAAATTCACCTTGGCATATTTTTGCATGTGTCATGTACAACGTGCTACGAGCAACTCCTTTTGCAATCACCAATGATCCCTTGGCGAGTCTCCACTTTTGATTGGAAAAATAGTTCTCGTATCCATCTCGATCTAAAGTTATTATCGAGATTAAGTTCATCCTCAAATTAGGTACATGCCGCACGTCCTTTAGAACCAATGTGAATCTGACATTTGTCTTGATACAAATGTCATCAATCCCCACAGCCTTAGATTAACTTGTGTTACCCATTCTCACAATGCCGAAATCACCTAGTTCATATCTGCAAAATATTTCTCTTACCGAATGACATAGTAAGATGCAGCTATGTCAACCACCCATTCCGACTCTGGACCTGCCACGTGCATGCATTCCTCTTCCTCATTTATAAAGAGGACAACATTACCATTGTTTTGAACTATGGCAGTTGTGTTGTCGCCATTCTTCTAGCCATTGCTTTCATCTTTGTTCTTTCTTAGATTTGGGCAGTCACTTTTGAAGTGACCAATTTGATCGCTATTGTAGCAATTTTTGGTTTTTTATTTTTATTGGTTCTTGGACTTTCCACGACCTCCGGGTCTACCATAATTGCTTGAACTCATTTGATAACTCTTGCCTCTACCTTCTATGATGAGAGTTTGTCCTTGATATTCAGGCTTCTTTCTCATCTTCTCATTGAGTAGAAGAGCCAATGTGATGTCTTTCAACTCAATAGTGGTCTTATCGTGCCGGATGATTGTTACCAAATTATCGTACGAAGATGGCAATGAGTGCAAAAGCAAGATGGCTTTATCTTCTTCCTCGATCTTTACTCCGAGGTTGGGAAGCTGCGTGATTAATCCATTAAACATATTTAAATGTGACAAAAAAATTGTATCTCCACCCATTTGTAGAGCATATAACTGCTTCGTCATGTACAATTTATTTGTCATTGTTTTGGACATGTAAAGACTTTCTAACCTTGTCCAAATTCCACATGCAGTATCTTCATCAATGATGTTATTTACCACATCATCTGATAAGTGCAACTTGATTGCACTAGCAGCCTTTTCATCCAAGTCAGCCCAATCTTCATCTTTCATGGTATTAGACTTCTTGGCATCACTGTCTAATACCTTGTGTAATCCTTGTTGGATGTGTAGATCCCTCATCTTTCTTTTCCATATTGAGAAACTGCTATCTCTGATGAATTTTACTACTTCATACTTTACTCCAGACAATTTATTTTTCCACTAAGTATAATACTATCGACCGTGAATAGTATTTCTGTAAATGAGCAGAACTTGTGCTCTGATACCAGTTGTTGGTAATAAACTCTCACGGAAAATATTATTCACGGTAATAACAGTGGAACAATAACATAGCACCGAGATATGGTAATCAACATAAATAAAAAGAATAACAATGACACAAAAATTTTAACGTGGAAAACCCTTATGAATAAAAGAAAAATCTACGAGCCCGATAGAAGTAAATTAATCAATTATAATGAGGAATCTTACACTTTGTAGTCCCAAAAAAATACTCCAGAAACTGCTACGCACTCAAAAGAAATAACCCTTTATTGAGATTCTCACTTCACTATAATATTGCTCACACTCTCTATTTTTTTTAGATACTATTTTTCTATCTGTGAAATACTTAAAGCTTCGATGCTTTTGTGTGTCTAAAGAATGAAGTCGATACATCTATTTGTAGGAAGACCAATCAGAAGCTTGCCTCATTGTAACTTGCCAATTTGATTCTTGCAAATTGATATCAAAACCAAGTTCGGCCAGAACTTGTTTTGGTTATACAATATTTTTTTTCCTTTCTTTTTATTGGTTGTGGACCCCATCACATTCGGGGTCATTTGGTACAATGGTAGAATATTCTGAGATATCATGTGGGATTAGTTATCCGATTTCTATATTAGCTAATCTCACCATTTTAGAACTTGGGATTAACTTTATCTCATGTTTGATTTGGGGTATTAGCTAATCCTGAAACACCTATTATATTAAAATTGTGGGATTAGTTATCCCATACAAAAGGTTGGATAACTAATCCCATGGGATATACAACCCCATGGGATATCTCAGCATTGTACCAAACGATCTCTTAGTGTAAAAGTTATCCCGGATTAACTAATATCCCAAATCAAATATGAGATAAAGTTAATTCCAGAGGCGGAGCTGGCATGTTGTCTATGGGTTCGGCAGAAGCTAGTAGCGTTGGTTAAAATTAAATCTTACATTTGTCTTAATTATTTTGCTAAATGTATTCTAATTATTAATTTAGAACCCAATAACTTAAAAGAATTTGAATCTCAAACTCATAAAATTCAAATCCTAACTCCCCTCTGAATAATCCCAAACTTTATTCCCAAACTATTATTCGTATCCCATATACCAAATGACACTTGAGGATATAACAAAATGCAATTAGTCTATTCGTTAATCTCTAGAATGATGTTTACACCCACTTGCAAAAATAATAAATAAAAAAATGTAAATAATTTTTTTCTTATGTTAAAAAATTATTTCTTAACTTCTTTCATAGAAAGATGTGTTCAACAAAAATTGAAGTGGTGAGGACCACATCTTCCCCACACCAAACAATGGTCTTCATCATACAAATTTGTTTCCTCCTCAAAACCCTAGAAAATATTTTTCACGTTATCAGTACCCTTAATTAGCAACATACGATAAAGCCAAAGATGGCAAAAAATGCGGAATTTTGTACGGGCAAAAGAACCAAGTCGATCTACGGTCACGAGGACTTCCACGTGTCAATTGACAGAAGAGGAAGCCGTTGATTTGGAGCTCGAAGTGTGAGCCGACAATCAGTACATGCTGACACGTGGGTGAGTCGACAAATTGTGGGGCCCACAGGGGTACGTGTCAGCACAGTACAGCACGTTACTCCCGAAATTTACGGGATCTAACTTGCCGACAGCAAAGCCAGGTAGTCGGAGGTCGATAAGTTAATATGCATTTTACATTTTACTCCACCTTCACAATAGCATAATAAATTCATAGTTAAATAAAATTAATATTGGATATTGATGAATATTATATGTCATACTTTTTTAGTCTGTCCAAAATATTAGCATTTTTTTATTTAAAATTAATTTAACTTTAAATTTTTTATTTTATTCTTAATGAGATGATATATAAGCATACAAATAATATTTATGATTTGTTTTAAATCACAAATTTTAAAAGTATTTATTTTTTTATGCGCATTCAAAAACTCTCACAATTTATGTGTCATAGTTTCCTTTTTTTGTTTATACCAAAAAGAATGTCATACTCTTTTATTTAGAAATAATTTAATGTTAAATTTTTTTGTTCCTTAACAGGCTGATTTATGATCACATAAGTGTCTATGACTTATTTTAGATCATAAATTTTAATTATTTTATTTTATTTTTCAAATATTATCACATATTATTGGTTTATTGTCGAATGACATAATGAAAGTTTATTGGTATATATTCGTGTATAGCCAATCGTGTGTATTAGCTGTTACATTTTCAGTTGTCTTATACCTGTTATCGTACATGTTGATGTGTTTAGTTGAATTTAGTAACATGAAGTAACACATTGTAATCTATCGATTCAAAGACGTAAACCACAACTTCTTTAAATGTTAGTAAGTCAAAGAAAGTCCAAACCAAAATCAAATCAATATTAATGTTAATAAAAAGATATCCAATTCAATTGTTAGGAGTGACATATTTATTTATTTAGTTTTTCCATGGTTTAAATAAAATGGCAAAACTTATTTTTTTAGTATTTGGTCACGTAAATTATAGTACTTATTAATCATAATACTTATTTTAGCAACTTAGTAATTTAAGATTATGTTTATTTTCATTATGGCTTAAATATTTATTTTATGCGATTTTATTATCTTTATTGTTGAGTTCTTAGTACAATTCCATGACTCGTCTCATATTATATGTTAGTTTCTTGGAAACACCTCATATAGTTATGTCTTAGTAGGATTAAAGAAATATTTGGAGCACAAATTCTATGTTTTGTGCTATGAAAAATATATGAATAAAAATTCGAAACAACCCAAAAAAATCCAAGAAAAATCGAGATTAAAAAACCTGACTTTTATGAGTTTGGTTTGATCTTTAGATTTAATAACCCGACACACTTGATTGATTTGATAATTAGAGAATCCGAGCCAACCCGACCTATCTACCCCTAATACAAATACAGATACACATACATAGTGAGGAAGGGGGAGGCCCTGCTTTTGTCAACCAGGAAACTTCATGTTAACTTATTTCTGATATTATATATACTCATGAATATTTGTTATTACTACATAGTATCCATAATTTCCAGTTTCCATATTGTTATCCTAGCTAGCAATAATGAAATGATTGCTAATAATATTAGTCTCTAATATATAAAATTTTGAATTACTTTTCGCTCGTTAACCAAACACCTAAAATCATTGAAAGAAACATTTTACATGGAAAAAATCTTCCTTTGTACTTGTTGGGCTAAACTAGTCCAAAGACACACTTAACATGGTGTGATATTGTTCGTTTTGGGTCAAGTCAACACGGTTTTCCTCAAAGGCCTCACACCATTAAGAGATTCCTACACTTTATATGTAAACTCTCAATCTTTTCAGCTACTAATGTGGGACTTTGTTAACACACCCAACTATCTTTCCCGCGAGCTAAGTTCCACGTGGCCCAGTACCACAATTCACAGGTCTTCCCCTTGAACTAAGTTTCACATGGTCTATTACCACGATCCACGGGTCAATTTTCTAGATTCACTATGTGCTACCCACATTATTAGAGTATTATGGCAACCGAAGCCTCAACTAGCTTCTTCTGTGTGTGTCGCCCCGTGTTGGGCTTTTTAAACTTGATATAGCTTAAAGAGTGTGAATGGAAAATGGAAAAAAAATAAAATATTTGAGTTTTCCTCGTTGGCAAAGAGACATTGTCCCATATTGGAGGAAGAAAAGACTTCTGATGGGTATATATACAATTGCTCTTCTTCTAGCTCTTAAAGAGTTAATAAGAAGGCAAGCCTTGAGCCGTCGACGTCGTCTCTCGCTCGGCTCGACTTCTGATACAACCCTTGTTTTCGTACGTAAAAGTACACCATAAATAAATTGATGAAATCTCGAAAATGATATGTCACATTTCGCATTTTCGTATGTTAAAGTTTCGTCGTAAGTTAATCGACATAAGTTCGGGAATGAGATTATTTTGAGATTTTAAGCATTATGCTATTTCAAACAAGTGATGAGTAAATTCGGGAAGGTGAGGGGGTAAGCAAATCGAAGAAAATAAATTTCGTCAAAGTTTGTCAACTTCGGATAAAATACGATCCGAGCTATAATAACCGGTATTTATGGACTAACGTCATACAAGGTACCACATAACCATGATAGTAAGATGTATAAAGTGTGTTAAAAGTGAATAGTATTTTAAGTAATTTGAGATAATTCTTAATTATGTGCGTAATTGGTTAATTATTGGATAGTGGGAGATTATCAAGTTAATCAATAGATTAGTGGTTAATTAATGATAATTTTGGTCTTATGACGTTCCGATAGATTTTATTGATGTACTTCTCATGCATTGCATTCATTTATACATGTACATTGACCCATGACCAGATGGCGTTATATACACACACACACACACACATATATATATATATATATATATATATATATATATATATATATATATATATATATATATATATATATATATATATATATATATATATATATATATATATATATATATATATATATGTATGTATGTATATGGGATATGGGAAAATGTTACGGCGTTATATACGCACCACCACCTGATCAGCTGGTATACGTTGATGATTTTGCCCACAGTGGCCGAGATGATATGATGGGATGCCCTCAGAGGCTTGATGATGTTATGAAAATATGTACCTATGGACGATATGACACTCATATGCATATGCATGATACTATAAGTATTTCATGATTTATAAAGTTATCCAGAGTTACACGTTGAGTCTTTTACTACTTGTTTCTATCATGTCTATTGTTTACTGATTTTTATTCCTCACATACTCGGTACATTATTTGTACTGACGTCCCTTTTGCATTGGGACGCTGCGTTTCATGTCCGCAGTTCCCAATAGACAGGTCAAAAGTACTCCAAGTAGGCTATCAACTCAGCGGAAGATGTTGGTGCGCTCCGTTTGTAACGGAGTTGCTTGTTTGGTCAGTATGATTTAGACATGTGTTGTTTGGTACAGTGGGACCCTATACCGACCTTTATGATAAGTATGTACTCTTAGAGGCTTGTAGATAGATGCCATGTATACGGGTACTTGTATGCCCTTGTCGGCCTATATATTTTGTATATAATGGATCACATTGGCCTTATAGGCCTGTATGTCACAAGTATGAGTTTCTATATCAGGTTGGGTCGTTCTATGTCGGGTCTTCTCTCATGTTTACTCTAGTTATCTCATGACTCCCCTTCTGGCCCACTTACCTATGATGATGTAATAAGAAAGATATGTTACGTTGGTACTCGATTGAGTAAGGTATCGGGTGCCCGTCGCAGCCCATCGGTTTGGTCGTGACAAAAGTGGTATCAGAGCAGTTCTGTCCTAGGGAGTCTACAAGCCGTGTCTAGTAGAGTCTTATTTATGGGTGTGTAGTGCACCGCACTTATAAGAAGGAGGCTACATGGCATTTAGGACTGTCACTCTTTCTTCTTACTCTAGATCGTGTGGTAGAGCTCACTTGTAAGAATTCAAACTCCTAAATTCTATTTTATTCGTAATAAAATGATACCTACATCTAGAAAGACGGTTGGTAAGAGATATAAATGTGGAAGAGTTGAGTCAGAGGAACTCGATTTTTGCATCATGCTTATGATGGATAAATATGAGGTATTTAGCAAATCATGTGTGTAGTAAGAAGTGTAAGTTTCTTGATAAGGAGCCTTAAGGTAAAAATATCTATCCACCCATATGGTGAAAATTAATGAGAGCATCAGAAGGTTGATATAATTTTCAACAAGTAAAAGAAGCAAGGTGAAGAAGGTTACGACATACCCAGCTAGTGAAGATTATCATTATTTACCATTTAGGATCAGAGATAAAAGCATTTTGAGTTACCTTCAACAGTAACAGAGGTATGTACAATTGGCCACACCATCTCAGTTATGCCCTATGGGAGCTAACAGATATGATTTAAGAGAATGACGGGATATCAAGATCTGGCTGGGGTTAGGGTAACTCAAAAATGGTGAATAATGGATTGTTTGTGCTAGTTGACATTTTCCAAGGATATGGAAAATGTGCTAATAGATATCCGTGTGAGACACTCAGATGGTGCACTCTAGAATAGTACAACTAGATATGAATACTAGAGTGTTCAAATTTTTTTTTATAAATATAGGCAACCCGAAGAGCCAGTGGATGGACCAAGGGGAGCTAAAAGCAAGAGAATGTCTTGTTGAAGTTTTCAGAATAAAGTGATAGACATAAATATTGGCGGGAAATAAGAAAAGAGATAATGAAGCATTATGAGTAAGATGTGATACTTGGATGACAACGGTAGATCAAAAAAATGACAATGTTACAGAGTCTATAGTCAGGTAAAGGAAAATACAAGAAATGACAGGCCTTGAGGCAACAAAAGAGTATAGGCGATAAAGTTATATCCTCATTTCAAGAAATAAGTTCGTGACTCCAATGTGACTACCAGAAGGAAATGTTAGACCCCAGAGTAATAGAAATCAGTATGGGCTGGTGAACAAGATAAACTAAACATGAATTAGGGACAGAGTGATTTGATAATAGTCGACATCATGAGAATTTCAGATATTGTATTCTGGCAATAATAGAATGGACGACAGAAGAACAACCCTTAAAGGTCACTAAATAAGACACTTACCTAAAGCAAGCAATGTGAGCAAAGTTAATATTAAGGGACCGTGTGTGCCAGTTACACTAGGTGTCTCCCTTGTGAGTAAGAAATTTTGTTATCCTTGGCATAGAAGGATTACCGCAAGGCAAGTAAGGGTCATAGATGATATGAAAGGATGCCAAATATGAATAGGTAAAACATGTATAGGTAGATCGTCGTAGCTCTAAATCTTAGCACTTCCCTAAAGGAGGGAATATGGAGTTATGTGGCATTAAGTCAGAATTAAGTGATTCAGTAACTACGGAATGGTAAAGGAAGAATGCGATAAAAATGAGAAAGGAATGAGATTGCACTTATTCAAATCCCACAAATATGCTACGATTCCAGAATATTATGCAAATACGATGTCAAGGAGATGAAGTAAGGGTTCCTTCCTGAGATGTTATTGATAAATAAGGAGCCAGTGCAAGAGGTAAGTTAAGACAAAGGAAATAACTCAATAAAGATTACGCGGAATATTGATATAAGAATGGGCCAACAAATAGTTAGCAGTTGATTCAGGAAGAGCCTAGTTATGCCTAGATAAGAGGATATAAACAAATCAATAGATCGTGCAAGATAAACATAGTGAACCCAACATGGGGAATACAGTCTCGCAGATATGACATCGTGATCCTTGAAAAATATTCAGATAGGAGTTGGGGTAGTTAAAGGTACCGTATAAGTATTACGAAAATAAAAGAGAATGCCACTAGGAAGACAATCAAAATATCAAGTTCAAAAGAAACCCTACAAGAACATGAGCATAAACAACGGATAATTATAGGCGAGGAAGGACATCAAAAATTCCGTCAAGTATTCGGTGTAATAAGCTCGTAGCTTTAAAAGAGTTAGAGGGTCTTCCCTAAATACTCCAATGAAAGACTAGCTAAGGAAATAAGGAAGAAGTCTTCAATTTAAGCATAATGACATAAAGAAGAAATGGTCTTGTAACAATAGTCTCACTATAATATTGTATACACTCCATAAGAAAGTGGCACCATCGTGGCTAATGAACGGGAAGTAAAGACAAAAGTAATATTCGAGACCATAGAAATTGCACAAAAATTCCGGCATGCTTGGGAACTAAGATAAGCTAAGTATGCACGCAACAAGGGGGCAAAAAGACCAGGAAAACTAATGGCTCACGTTTAAAGAAAGCTAAGAAAGAACGAAAGAAGTTATTCGATCAATGATCCAGAGTTAGTTACATTATGAATGCGCTTAAGAGTTCGGAGTATTATCCATGCAACATATATGTTGACAATCATACAACCATAGAAGATTCCGGTATAAGTTAAAAGAAAGAATTGAGCCCTAGTTCATAGACGACAAATTGAGATGTTAAAAGATTGTATCATGGATATTCCATAGTGTCCATGAAGGGCTAAAGTAATAACTAATACCAGAAGCCAAAAATCGGAAGATAAATTAAGCCTACATAAAGGCTGATCAGAGGGAAGAGGAAACTAAAGAATTACATCAATGAAGTAAATCGGGAGTCTGATTATTGGACTCAGAAAATTAGAGAAATCATGATTGAGAACATAGTAGAATCACTCTTAATATCAGAGGTGCAAGAGAGATAGTACAACAACCATATTCTATAAAAGCTCTACAAGAAGGCCAGTTAGAAGAGTACCAGCCTCATAAAAAGGCAGTATGGAGCTACCACCAGATTATGTATGCACCAAAGGTGAAAGTATTATAAGAGGGCTTCAAGTTGTCGATGTGAATTATACCTATGTGAAAGGGAAGTCACGAAAGAGATAAAAGATGTGATGCGAGATTTTAAGGTAAGTAAGGTAAAGGTGAACAACATACGAGATACTCAAATGCAGAAGATTGTGAATAGTCCATACTTCGGATAGAAGGCTAGAAGCGCGGGGATTCAGTATCCAGGAATGATAGCAGCGTCATCAGTGGCATACCTTCCAGCCTATGGTTTCTAGGTACTGATAAGTCTAGTTAAGAGAGTAGATAAGATTTATAGAAGATGTGATTTCTTGCTTGATGTTCCAGAATAACACAAGAAAATCTATGGTGCAAGCAAGTTGAAGGAAGTTTGCGAGTAGTATAAACAAATATGTGTAGGTCGCAAGCTAAAGCATGGTAAAGCGACAAGGTTTTAGGAAGAGAGGAGTAAGGATAAGAAAGGGAGAGTGAGAAGGTGACGAGAATGGATTGGTCCTCAGGATTGAGCCCGTGAAAACAATAGAGCTGATGGTTTCTCTAAGTTATAGAAAGCTCAGTGTAGCCTGAAAGAACTCAAAGAAGTTACTCATCATAAGTAGCATTTAGAAGAGATGGAATGCTGCCCTGATAGTATAATAAGGGTGTAATTGTGATAGATAAAGGATGACGTTTCGGCGGACAAAAAAGGGATTCATGAATTGTATTGGATTAAAATACCCATGTAAGGTGAATCACATTGGGGTGCTATGAAATACAATTATTGAAGTATAGTATCGCACCTAGGTAGATTAGGCAAATCACTTCAGATATCCCCCGATGAAACGTTAGTGACCATGTATTACATAAGAGGTTTCAAGTTATCAGTAGTAGATTGTCGATCAACATTAAGGTGAATCAACAATGGATGGATAAAAGTTACAAGGTATGAGATGAGAATAGGTCATCATTCTTAAGATGAACAATAATGGAGAAGCATTAAGGACTTAGATTTATACACATAGGATAAGCAACGAGAATAACCTGGAGTTTGGTAGCAGACCTCAGCAACGATAAATCGAAGTAAGAGTTATGGTAAAGTATGACCTACCTAGATGCAGTAAAATTACGGATGGATAATCGGGTCTATGAAATAAGATATAGCAATATTCGTAAGTTTGATAAAGTACCAAGCGAAGAACTTCAGTATACCTATAGATGCCCAGAGGGACATCTTGTCAAGCTCTGTATATATCTACAAATTGAGCCCTAGAGATTGGAAAAAAATTGGAGGAAAAAGGAGAGAAGAATCGCATAGGCGCACTCATAAGGTCAGTGTCATACAGGCTGCATGATAGAAGGTAGCAACAGTTACGAGATTGGAAGGATTCCGACCACAAGTCGTGGTATAAGAAATAGGCCTAAAGGGGAGAATGCCCTGACCTTTGGATTTATTCACAGAACAGTTGCCTAGACGGCAAGGAGAGTACTAAAGTACTCGGAAGACATAGGTTATGAAAATGATAAGTGCATCAGTCAACATTAGAGGATGAATGTTCCAAAGGAGGGAATGATGTTACACCCCATGTTTTCGTACGTAAAAGTACGCCATAAGTAAATTGATGAAAGCTCAGAAGATGTTACATCCCGCATTTTTGTATATTAAAGTTTTGTCGTAAGTTAATCAACGTAAATTCAGGAATGAGAATATTTTGAGATTATAAGCATTATGCTATTTCAAACAAGTGATGAGTAAATTCGTGAAGGTGAGGTAATAAGCAAATCGAAGAAAATGAATTTCGTCGATGTAACGACCATGCCGTTCGTTTCCAGAGTTTAGCCCGTTTCCCCTATTTCTGCTTCATTGCTTGTGTGGTTCATCTCTTTTATGTGGTGTTAGGTTGGTTGACTCGGGTTCTGAGTGGTCGTGGTGATAATTAAGGCACTTAGTCTCTTAAATGAGCTCAATAGTTGGAAAAATCAACCGAGAATTGACTGATAGGTAAACGACCCCGGAATGTAGATTTTATTGCTCGGATAGCTTCGTTAGGTGATTTGGGGCTTAAGATTGTGTTCGGAATGTAGTTTTGAGGTCCGATGTAGAATTAGTCTTGAATTGGTGAAAGTTAGTTTTTGGCGATTTCCGGTCGGTAGTGAAAAATAGGCTATCGGGGTCGGAATGGAATTCCATAAATTGGAGCAGGTTCGTAGCACCATTTTGTATGTGTGTGCAAATTTTCATATCATTCGGACGAGGTTTGGGTAGTTTCGGCATCGTTGGTGAATTTCGGAAGTTTGAATATCTTTAAGCTTGAATCATGGGTTGATTTGGTGTTTCGATGTTATTTTGGGTGTTTCGAGAGTTTGACTAAGTTCGGGTGATCATTTATGAATTGTTTGTATTTTTGGATGGGGCCCCGAGGGCCTCAGGTTGATTTCGGATGGGTGACGGCATGATTTTTGGCATTTTGGAGTTGCTGATGGGAAACTTTCCGGTGTTTCCGCACCTGCGGATGGGGAACCACAGGTGCGAGTCCACAGAAGCGGACAAGGTTCCACAGATGCGGAAGTTGGCTGGGTCAGTAAAGGTCGCAGGTGCGATACTTGGACCGCACCTGCGGAGTCACAGGTGCGGAGGATTTGTCGCAGGTGCGGAAGAGGGGGACCTGGCCAAGGAGCGCAGGTGCGGACGCCTGGTCGCGCCTGCGAGCCCGCAGGTGCGAGAACAGGGCCGCAGGTGCGGAAGTCCGGACTTAAGTCATTTTCGCAGGTGCGCACCTGGGACCACAGGTGCGAGTCCGCAGGTGCGAGAAAAGAACCGCAGGTGCGGTCATCGCTGGGCAGAACCTATAAAAAGAACCCTTAGCGAATTTTGGCCATTCTTTCACCATTGTTATTCGGGTTTGAAGCTTTTAAAGAGGTTTTGAAGAGGGAAATCGATAGTTCTTCATTGAGGTAAGTATTTTGGACTTAAAACTCGTTTATATGTGATTAGAGGTCGGATTAGTGGTGGAACTTTGGGGGAAAACAGTGCTAAAATAGGTAATTAGGGCGTGTGATTTAGAGACCTTAAAATGGGAATTTGAGGGGTCATTTGGACTCCGATTTCAGTGTTCTTGGTATGTATAGACTCGTGGGAGGATGAGAATTTTTGTGGCATAAATTTCGATGAGTTCCGAGACGTGGGCCCGGAGGTCAGGTTTGACCAATTTCGGGATTTTTGAGGTTTTTTGATAATCTTCCATTAGGGTTCGTTCCTTGGCATATTATAATGATATACATCTGATTTTTGGTATATTTGGAGAACTTAGAGGCTGAATTTAGAGGGAAAGGCACTGCGGAATAGTATTTTAGCTGGTTTTGAGGTAAGTAACATTTCCAAACTTGGTTCTGAGGGTTCGAAACCCCGAGCTAAATGATTTATGACTATAATTTAGGTGACGCACATGCCAAGTGACGGGCGTGTGGGCGTGCACCGAGTAATTGTGGCATGGCTTATCCCATGGCACCGCTTAGTGATTATTCCCTAATGATATATGTGCTTCTGTTAATGTGATAATTGTGAACCTGTTAGGAATCATGTTAAGTATAAATGCTAGGCTTCACGCCGAAAATGCTGAGACCCGAATGGTCGTATATTACTGTCTCATTTTGTGATTATTTGGTTTCATATACTCAGTTCTGTTATAGAATATCACTTCATATCTCAGTCTCAGTATTGTTAATTATATGCATACTTATCATTGTTTTGGGTTGATGGATGCATCTGTGATACATGTGAGTGAGACTGAAGAGTAATGACTGAGTGAGGCCGAGAGCCTGTTATTGAGACAGTTATGAGATCGGACTGCACACTGCAGCGATACTTAAATCATGCCTTCGTTGGCTTGATACAGCGCTTGGGCCACTCGGGCCCCTCCGGAGTCTTTACACCCCCAATGAGCGCATTGATGTTGGGGGATGGATTTTCCCTGGGCATGGATAGTGTCCGAAGTGGATGTTATGTGAGGGATGGATCGTCCCTGGACATGGATTTTGTCTGAGTGTTGTATTCTGGAGATGCAATTTCTCCGTGGGGCTGAATCGGCCTTTTCTCAGTACGGATTGACTACGGTCACCAATGATTATGTACATTCTGGGATGAACTTTTCCCTGGGCCTAAGAGCCATATACGGTAATGAGTGGACTGCTGTGTGAGGGTTGTGAGCACTATGTGTATATCCACACTGGTTTCATACATATATTTTTATGATGGCATGTAGAGTATACTGGCATACTTGACATATTTACTCATTCTGATAAACTGTTAGCATGTCTAATTTCTGTATGTTGTTTATTGTAAATTCTAAGGTTTTGTCCGTCACTACCTCTCAGCCCATAGTTTGGGTTCGTTACTTCTGAGTTGGTGTACTCACGTTACCCCCTGCACCTTGTGTGCAGATCCAGGTACACCGGGACCCGGTAGTGGATATTGAGCAGATGTCAAAGTTTTCATTGGAGTTGTCGAGGCAGCAGCTGGCGATCGCGACCTCATCTTCTCTTCTTTATTCCACCTGTTACACTTATTTTGAGACTATGTTGTCTATTTCTTTATTCTTTATTTTTTTTATATAGCAGCTCATGACTGAGTGACACCGGATCCGGGGTTGGAGGTTTAAAATTTTTGTTTTAGTTATTATTTTTAAACTTCAAACTCTTTGTATTATCAATAAATTCGTTTAAAAATCGTATTTTACTGGAAATTGAATTTAGCTTAGATGAAAAGGGCGGCTTGCCTGGTTCCACGACAAGTATCATCACGACTCCGAAATCGGGTCATGACAGTCGAATTTTGTCAATTTGGGATAAAATATGATCCGAGCTATAATACTTGGTATTTATGAACTAATGTTATACAAGGTACCACATGACCATGATAGTAAGATGTATAAGTGTGTTAAAAGTGAGTAGTATTTTAAGTAATTTGAGATAATTTTTAATTATGTGGGAAATTGGTTAATTATTAGATAGTGAGAGATTATCAAGTTAATCAAGAGATTACTGGTTAATTAATGATAATTTTGAATAAGCTTAAGGTGCCTAAAGTGGCAGCCCAAGCAATGACTCATTAGTCATTAAAATAGGTGGCAAATCTAAAGAATTAGGTGGCCAAATCATTCCCTAAAGTGGAGCCCACACCCAAAAGACTAAAGAGAATTCTTTACTTCATTCTGAATCTCTACAATTTAAAAAGAGCTTCAGTAAAGATAATGTTGCGATAGTAACGTGAGTTACTTCAACAATTCATACGAAGATGTTATTATGTAATGGCACTGTGAGTTTGCAAATTCCAAGGGAGCACAGTACAATCTTTCTCAAAAATATCATACAGATTTTTTCCTACGTCGATCCGTCATCACGTGTTTTGACAAAATACGTGTGCTAGAGGAATTGCCAAGAGAACTTCTTTAGGTATGTTAAGGCTATCCCTTCTTTCTTTTTGGCATGATCCATACGATACAAACGAAACGAGCAAATGCACAACTTGCATAAATGATTCTATTCATAGAAATATTAGAGGTTCATATGTTCTTGATTCCCATATGTCTTATTATTCTATCGTCTGTTCATGGTTCTCAGAAAATACGTAAGGTGATAAAGTTTATTTCATAATATTAATCAAAGACATAATGGTCTTATGACGTTCCGAGAGATTTTATTGATGTACTTATCATGCATTGCATTCATTTATACATGTACATTGACCCATGATCATATGACGTTATATACGCGTATTTATATGTATATATATGTATATGGGATATGGGAAAATGTTACAGCATTATATACGCACCACCACCTGATTAGCTGGTATACTTTGATGATTTTGCCCACAGTGGCCGAGATGATATGATGGGATGCCCTCAGAGGCTTGATGATGTTATGAACACATGTACCTATGCACGACATGACATTCATATGCATATGCATGACACTATAAGTATTTCATGATTTACAGAGTTATCCAGACTTACATGTTGATTCTTTTACTCCATGTTTCTCTCATGTCTATTGTTTACTGATTTTTATTCCTTACATACTTGGTACATTATTTGTACTGACGTCCCTTTTGCATGGGGACGCTGCGTTTCATGCCCGCAGGTCCCGATAGACAGGTCGAAAGTACTCTAAGTAGGCTATCAGCTCAGCGGAAGATGTTGGTGCGCTTCGTTTGTTCCGGAGTTGCTTGTTTGGTCAGTATGATTTAGACGTGTATTGTTTGGTATAGCGGGACCCTGTCCCGACCTTTATGATAAGTATGTACTCTTAGAGGCTTGTAGACAGATGTCATGTATACGGATACTTGTATGGCCTTGTCGGTCTATATTTTAAGTATATAATGGATCACATTGTCCTTATAGGCCCGTATATCACAGGTATGAGTTTCTATATCAAGTTGGGTCGTTCTATGCCGGGTATTCCCTCATGTTTACTCTAGTTATCTCATGGCGCCCCTTCTGGCCCACTTACCTATGATGATGTAATAAGAAAGATACGTTACGTTGGTACTCGGTTGAGTAAGGTACCGCGTGCCCGTCGCGGCCTATGGGTTTGGGTCGTGACAACTTCAACTTCGGCTTCAGATTTGGTCAACGATTGATTGATTAATCTTTTTGGACCAAATTCTTTTCAATTATTTAATTAAATAACGAAAATTCAATCCCGAACAACCCAGGACCCGAATTATTCCATTTTCCCCCAATATTTCAAACAGAAATATTCCCAACAGCCATGGTTGTCAACCCTTTCAGAAACAGTGTCAGAAAGTCTATAAATATGCTTTGAATCCAGAAACTTTCATTACGAAATTTTCTCATTTTTTTCTTCTGCACAAAATTTTCCATAGTGTTTTATAGCCTTCGAGTAGTTCGCTATTTACCGGTGTTTTTGGTACAAATACTCCGGTGAGTTAAATCGTTCTATCCTGGGAGAATAATATTCCAACACCTAGGATACTTGAGGGGAATAATTTTCTTAAGGAAAACACTGTGCATTCAGTGGACTCGATTAATTCCGAAATTATTTTCAGATAGTATTTCGACATTCTGTTGCTACTAACTTTCTGATTCTATTTTTTTATTTCAGAAAGTTTATTGTTTCGTTGTTTATTATAGTAATACATATTGACTAACACCTCGCACCATCACTTTGCTATCTGCATACTCGTCCTGCGGAATATGGGCTCTAATACCAGTTGTTGAGCTAAACTAGCCTAAAGTCACTTTTAACATGGTGTGATATTGTCCGCTTTGGACCAAGCCCACACAATTTTTTTCAAAAGGCCTCATATCATTAAGAGATTCATACACCTTATATATACACTCCCAATCTTTTCAACTATCAATGTGAGACTTTTTCGCACACCCGAACGTACTAAATGTACTAAAAGGGCAGGAACATGCAATATACAAGAGAACCAGCAAAGTGCGTAGATTTGATTTAAACTTTTCTATAGGTAGAGGCACACAATATTAATGTATATATGAAATCTGACCTTCATTTGTAAGTCATCCAATTTTGACATGTGCAATATATTATCGATAGAGAAAATAGAAAATAACTCCTCGCCTATTTCCCCTCCCCACCTCTCGGGCCAACACCCTTAGCCATTTGCACAAATTTTGTCTCCATGTAATTGAATTCTGAAACATCTGTACTAAATGTAGTGACGTGATTCAACATATATATAAGTATAACCCTATACTATATATTTCATACATAAAGAATTTAGTAATGTATATTTACTGTACGAGAATTTTACTCTATTCGGAAATGACATGTAATAGCTTGTAAGTTATCATATTTACTAGGTTTTCGGGTTAATGTTTATTATAAAAATTTATTTGTAATTACCTTATAATTGTCTTGATTGTGCATAGAACTTAAAACTCTTTTATAAAATACTTTATTTTAATGAAGAATTAACCTAAATAGTTATTCACCCAATCGCTTCAACTAGAAATAACTGGTGGATGTATAGTATAAGTACAATTCATATATAGCATGTGCATCACCCGTATAATATATGTATATAGGCTAAAAAAGTAAACTATAAATCCGGCCGGCAATTTATGCAAAACTCTTTTTTCATGGTAAATAGCTACATATTTATGTAAAAACATAATTTATAACTAACAAGCCAATTGGCAATCCTTTAATTCAAAAGGAATTCTGATATATAGAGTAAGCAAAAATTGGCGCAGTGTGAGAGAGTAAAATAATGGGCATTTGGTGATATTAGTAAGCTGTCATATTCTCAAACTTTATAAGATATCAAAGGATCTATATTACCAATATCTTAATCTCAAATTAGCATACGTGTGTTTTGTCTTTTTGTATAATAATAGATCTAGTTTTATTATCTTATAAGTCAATACCTAACTATTGTTTCCCTTTCCATAGGCTCTTCTGTTTTCCACTTATATCTGAAATTTGTCCTCTATAAAAGAATCAATAGTTGATGTGATGATACGTACATGCACCCAGTGGCGCAGCCACGAGGTGAGAAGGGTGGTTGACTAATCACCCTTCGTCGAAAAATTACATTGTATACGTAGATAAAATATTATGTTTTAGAAGCCGGTATATAATATATATTGAACACTTTTTGTCAAAAATGTTTTTTACTTTTAAATTTGAACACCTTTGAAAAAATTTCTAGTTTCACCACTGCATGCAAATAAAAGAGGGGGGTGGGGGTTGTAAACATACTGCCATTTGTATTTCATATCTTCATATAGTTGCTACTCTAGGTACACTTGAGGTTTTCGTGCATATAGTCCTTTTTGTTGGTGGCGGAGATAAACTTTAAAGTTTATGCGTGTGAGATTTTAATCTTTTTAAGTTAATGAGTTTTAAGTTAATAATTTGATTATATTCAATAAATTTTCTTAAGACAAAATACATAATTTGAACCAAAATTAGTAAGTCCGACCGAATTCGTAACCAGAAGGCTAGCTCCGCCTTTGCTCTCTATTATTCAATTTAAACAAACAAAGTAAAATCTAAGAAAAGGATTAAAAAATTTATCTTCCAGATTGAATTCATGAAAAACCTGTTTAAAACAAAAACAAAACAAGAAAAAGGGGGGGGGGGTAGTACGTATAAGTGGTAAACGTCATTATGATTTCTTTTGTGAGTAGCTGAATTGCATTTATCACTATATCTGCTTAAATTCAGCTCCTCAATGCAAAACATGAGGCACCTAATCTTGCCTTTGAAGAACAAAGAGGTAAATGCATATTCAATTTACGAATAATAAACGTGTTTAACTTCTCTGCACCGATAGCATAAATTTTTTAAGACTATATATTAGGTTATTTCTAATATAACTACTCTAACGATCCATAAATATTGAGATTAGTAATCTGAAAAATAAGATAAATTATCGAATAAAACAAGTTAAGATACACAATACTAGCAGGTACATACATATGATTTTTTGTAAGCGGTATCGATATTTACATAAGAGTATAAAATAAATAACGTTAATCATCATATTTCTAAATGAGTAATAGTCTTAGTACATTAGTTTTGTTGAGTCTTAGCTAGCGTTTGGCCATAAATTCCTAAATTTATTTTGAAAAATCTATTTTGGGTGAAGTTTGGCTTGAAGATGAAAATGTATTTGGACATATGTTTTCAAAACATATTTCCCAAATTTATTTTGGAAAAACATATCTATTATGAAGGATTTGGTCCAAAATCAGCTATTGAGCTGGTTTTGGGATTTGAGATTTGGGATTTGAGATTTGATACTTTCCCAAATATTGGCAAAATTTATGGCTAAATATGTGTTTGCCAAATAAAACTCAAGTTTTAACAAAATTTATAACCAAACAGGTCCTTAAGTTAGATAAGTCTCGAGTTCAATTCTATTTAACCACAATTTTTAACACGAGGCTCTTCAAATATTTGCCAAAATATGTTCTAGTTCAGATTCAAACCTCCAATCTCTTAAAGCAAAACCAAGAAACTAACCAGCATACCAGACGAAAATACATGTCAAGAGTTATCTTATATTTGTTACAGTACTTTTCTTGACACTATAATTGTATATGCTTAGTAAAATTTTCGGATGATACGATGTCGTGTGACACCGCTTCGTCCCACTTATGTTCGCTCTTAAATATTATATTTTTTTAAATATTATTCAATATATATATATATATATTTATTTATTCCATAATAATTGGGGGTGGG
>ML397708.1:957-42163 GCA_005239525.1 Nicotiana knightiana | reverse complement strand
GGGGGTGGCATAAACCACAATATGATTGTCTCTCCCATATAATTTTATTAACTTTCAACATAGAAACAAACATCAATGGAGAAGGAGGAGGAGAAGAAGAAAGGTTAATGGTGATCATATACTAATTAAAATAAGACCACCTTATAATATACTACTCTAGGAGATGCATGCAAAATCATGTCCTAATTTCACATTTCTCCTATATATATATATTAATTTCTACTACACAATATAATCACTCAATTAATATTACTAATATTTGTCTGTCCACATAAAGTTGCACCTGCAGCAGCCACTGCTATTTTCTGCTTATTTGTTGTTGATGATCTCTTTCTTTTCTTCTCATAACTAATCCCTCTTGATTTTGACTGAAAATCCCTCACTTCTCGTAAAAATAGCCTCACAGCTCGAGCTCCAAACGGGTTCATTTCTGGCTTTCCACCATTTTCTTCATATGCAGCTCGAAGTCGACCAATTAATGCATCAAGACTTCCCCAAGCTTGCCTTAAAGGACAAGGACAAGGTGCTGGAGGATTTTGTAGCCCAAAAAATGGACAATTTTGGTTGTGGACTTTCGTCTTTCCGAACTGGTCCAGGTACCTATTAAAGACATAATTAAGTAAATAAAAAAATTGAACTTTATAAGAATGCATATGATATGATGGCAAATAATTTTTTAGAAATTAAGTCATTTTTTGGTGTTTTATTTGCCAGAAAATACTTTTTGACTTAATTTTACATCATCATTTCTTTAACTAACACTAGTTAAACATTAAAATCAATTTTAAAACTAAAAAATTTCATCAACACTCTACCAAGTTTGCTAATATTATTATCAATCTTTCAAAAAAAAAAAAAAAAAAATTCACTCTTCAACCGGAAAATGGTTATTCTCCGAAAATATTGTTAAAAAAATAATTTTTATTGTACCAAACATACTCTAATAAATTTAAACTTTTAAATGAGATGATCATACCTGAGGAACTCTAGGACATGTGCACCACTGCAGTGAGGGAGTGAAAGTGGGGGGTGGTGATTTCTCAAGTACTGGCAAAAAGTGTTCCAATCTCGACGTTTCTGGTTCTCATAGCGACTTAATGGAGGAGCTGAGGAAGGAATAATGGTAGTACTGTTGGGAAGAAAGTTTGTACCTTGAACCATATTGTTACCTGAAGTGAGATTTCCTTGTGCTGTAACAAAATCCATTACAAAAATAACCCTTTTTTGAGCTACAACTGATGTTCTTTTTTCACTTTTAGGGTTTATTAGATCTTGAAGAAAAATGGGGTGGGAAGAAAAGTCAACAGAGTTAGAACAAGACCAAGACCCCCTATTTTAAGGTGAACTGAAAAGATTGATATACTTGAAATAAGGAGCAACAGCTAGTGAACTTTTATGACTCTTTAGGTACAAGTCAAGGGAGAGTATTTACTTCAAATATAGTTATATGGTTAGTAAGAAGAAATGGAAAAGGACAATGTAGGAATTAATTGTGTGTAATAAGTGCTTAAACCTCTAGTTTCGCGCTGAGTTGAACTAACTGAATACCATCTACGAATCAAGGGAGGATAGTATTTACTCGAGCTAGAAATCTTGAAAGAGGTTGAGTGTGTTCTTTCCAAGAAAATGGGCAACAAGAAGAAGTAGAAGAGGGGACTAAATCCATTTGTGTGAAATAGATAGATATAGAAAGGTGAAAAATATAGAAGGAAGGAGTAATGATTGAGGATAGTGGCTTTTGGGGAAAGAGGGTATTTTGCGAGAAAGGGAAAGGTTCTCGCATTAATTTGAAGTGATTGGAGGTAGCACCGTAGCAGTATTCGATCTGGCCAAGTATATGTACGATGACATCAGTTATTGCTACTAGCTAGTATAGTAGCAGTCAACTAGTACTTCAATTTTTTGTTTACTATACGGTATTCGATATATGTATGGAAGCTCGGGATTAAATTGAGATTTATACCGCGAAATCTCGCATTAAAGGGTAAATGACTTCTTAATAAAAATAACTCAATATTCAAGACTCGAACCATACTATCTAATTAAAAATGAATGCTTACTCCTCCTCTGCGATCCTTATTGAGTAGTTTCCTACTAGCTAAAATACAATCAGTTAACTAGTACTCCATACTATACTGATATAGCGCATGCGAATGTTAAGATCGTACTAAGAACTATTTTGGAATTTAATTTTTTAAGTTAGTAATTAGGCACACCTTCCGATAAATTATATACTAGTATATAACGTGTTATAATAAATTAAATTACATTTAATAACATAAAAATTATTATATAGTCAAATGTTCTATTACAGTCTCATTTGTTTCGATATTTTTTGGTTGTTATAGTGAAGTGCTATTATAGAAGACATATATTATAACAACAACAACAACAACAACAACCCTGTATATTTATACTACAAGTGGGGTCTGGAGATGGTAGTGTACTGTATGCAGACCTTATCTCTACCTTGGTGGGCTAGAGATGTTTCCGATAGACCTTCGGCTCCAGAAGATGAAAAGAGACATCAGAACAATTGCAGAAACATATGTCACAAAGATAGTACCAACAACCTAAGAACCAGAAAAACAGATGGAAAAAGCAATATCAATAATCAGTAACAGTGGCAAGGTACTGGGAAACCCGAGCAGAAAAATAGTATGAACACTGAACACAACATGAACCACTAGCAGCCTAAGACAAGACACTATCAGACTAGCCTTACACCCAGTACGGAGTAGAAAAACGCCCAACTATCTCCTAATAACTCAACCTTAAAGCTCGACCTCCACACTTTCCTATCAAAGATCATGTCCTTGGTAAGCTGAAGTCGCGCCATGTCCTGCCTGATCACCTCTCCCCAGTACTTTCAAGGTTGACTTTTACCTCTTCTCATAGCCACCAAAGCCAACCGTTCATGCCTCCTTACCAAGGAATCTAGGCTTTTCCTCTGCACGTACCCGAACCATCTAAGTCGCACTTCCCGCATTTTGTATTGCATGGGGGCCACGCCCACCTTCACCCGAATGTCTTCATTCTTAATCTTATCCAATCTAGTGTGCCCGCACATCCATCTCAACATCCTCATTTCTGCTTCTCTCATCTTCTGGATGTGGGAATTCTTGACTGGCCAATACTCTGCCAACACAACATGGCCGGTCTAACCACCGTTCTATAAAACTTATCTTTAAGTTTTGATGGCATATTCTTGTCACACGATTCTAACCTGCATTTCATCCACTCCGCCCCTATACAGTGCATGACATCTTCGTCAATCTTCCCATCCCCCTAAATAACTGATCCAAGATACTTGAAACTTTCTCTCTTGGGGATGACTTGTGAATCAAGCCTTACGTCCATGTTTGTTTCCCCTGTCACATCGCTAAACTTGCACTCCAAGTATTTTGTCTTAGTCTCGCTCAACTTGAAACATTTAGACTCAAGGATCTATCTCCATACCTCTAATCTCTCGTTAAACCCACCTCGCGTCTCATCAATCAGAACTATATCATCAGCGAATAACATATATCATGGTACCTTCCCTTGAATATGTTATGTCAGTGCGTCCATGACTATGGCAAATAAAAATGTGTTGAGCATATATCCTTGGTGTAACCCAATAACAATCGAAAAATACTTCGAGTCTCCTCCCACTGCCCTTACATGAGTCTTAACTCCATCATACATGTCCTTAATCACCCTAATGTATGCTACCAGAACATTTTTTACCTCCAACCATCTCCAAAGAACCTCCCTGGGGACATTGCCATACGTTTTCTCTAGGTCAGTAAACACCATATGCAAATCCTTCTTCGTATCCCTGTACTGTTTCATCAGTCTCCTAATAAGATGGATAGCTTCCATAGTTGAACGACCACACATGAATCTGAACTGGTTCTCGAATAGACACTATTGAGACACGTCCGGTTAAGTCCCACTCTAGCAAGAACTCTTCTAAGAGTTCTACAGATGATGGTTAGGCTAGGATAGCTAATCAGTTATTATTCTTGTATAATTACATTACCGTAATCTCTGTCTCAATCTCTAGACAAGATGTCAAAGCATACACACACACACGCGAGGTTGTGTACACAAGATTGTGAAGGAAATAATATATCTCAGTGAGGTCCTTCGTATAAGCTTTTGTATGTATCTTTGTGTTCTAATATGGTATCAGACGCCAAGGTTCGTATAAGCAACCCATGTTCACCATTACTTATCTTTGCTCAAGGTACTGATGTATCCACACCAAACGCAGCCTATAGTCAATGGATACAACAAGAACGTACAAAATCATTCCCATATCATCCCTTTCTGAAGAAACATTGCCCATAGCCATAGGCCTGAACACATCAAAAGTAGTATAGGATTCTCTTGAAGCTGCTTTATCTTCTCTGTCCAACACAACGATCCTTAATCTTCATATGTAACTCCAAAACTTGAAGCAAGACGATCTTACCATCACTCAATACTTACACAAGGCCAAACTCATCTCAGATGAATTGGTTGCTGTCGGACGACCTCTTTGCCTTGCTGATCAAAATATTTACATCTTCAAAGGGTTACGATCCAAATTTAAGGACATCGTCACCACGCTATCTGCACGACCTGAGTCAGTAACCTTTTCTAAAATTCATAGCCTTCTTTTAAACCATGAATTTATCAGTGGTTCATCTACTCTCAAACATGTCCCCTTTCATCTGCTACACCACAAGACTCCTTAATCACGCAAGGACCTTCTGCCAATCTTGCCCGACGCAATACACATTCTGGCCGTCTTAATTTTTAGTACAAATTCCAACAGAGGTCGAGGAAGATCTTGTAGAGGACGTGGTGGTAGAGGTGGATGCTTTACCACCACGGTGGCAATGGACATGGCCTCCCCATCCACCACATTAGTAATTTTATCATTCGATCACCCTCTACAGCTTTAACTCTTAATAATATTCTTCATATTCCAACCATCACAAAATCTTTACTCTCAGTTCAACACTTTGCTCGTGACAATAATGTTTCCTCCAGTCTTTCGGCTTTCTACTCAATCAAGGCTTCACCATCTTGCTGGAACCTTCGACTTGGACACTCTCATCATAGAGTTCTTCAAGAAGTTCTTCGGAAAAATAATTTGCCCTATACTAGTTCTAGTTTAAATAAAGTTTGTCAAGACTGCCAGTTAGGCAAATCACACAAGTTATCTCTCCCTTTAAGCATTAATAAGAGTTCTTTCAATTTACAATTATATTAATATGTTGATGTTTGGGGTCTGGCCCTCTACTTTTGTCTCAAGGCCACAAATATTTTCTTGTTTTTGTTGATGATTTCACAAGCTATTCATGGGGTTATCCAATTTCCTAAAAATCAGATGTTCTCTCCATATTCCTTCAGTTTAAGGCCTTCGTTGAATGACAATTTAATACTTCTATTAAAGCCATACAATCTTACTGGGGTGGGGAAATTCGCTCGTTGTCTCACCCTCACTTCCACCGTCCACTCCCAAACTTTTATAATATGACTAAATAACTTGATACATTTATAGTTGTTATAATACTGGATATGGACATTTTTTCTTGTATAACGGGATCATAGTACTCCACCTCCATTATCCGGCACCTTCTTCATCCTAAAAATAATGTTAAAAGCCCAGTCAGCCATTCCAAGTATGCTCTACCCACATACCTCCAAAATTCTAATGGAATTTCATCTGGCCTGGTCGCTCTGTCCCTGCTCATCTTACACATAGCCTCCACGACCTCTTCAACCTTAATGCGCCTACAGTACCTAAAATCTCGGTGACTCTCAGAATACTCTAATTCACCCAACACAATATATCTGTCCCCCTCTTCATTCAGAAGTTTATGAAAGAAAGTCTGTCATCTTTGCTTAATCTGAGTTTCTTCCATTAAAACTCTACCGTCCTTGTCTTTGATGCTCCTCACTTGGTCCAGGTCACGAGCCTTCTTCTCTCTCGCCTTGGCCAGCCGAAATAATTTCATGTCTCCGCCGTTGTACCCCGGTTCTTCATACAAGTGACCAAACGCTGCAATCTTAGCCTCCGTGACCGCCAACTTCGCCTCATTCCTATCCTTCTTATATTATAACAAAACATAAAAATCCATTCTAAGTAAAACTTGACTTTTATATTGAATGATTGTTATATAGGGATGTTGTTATAGAGAGGTCTAACAGTAATCCATTTGAATTTAAGTTCTCAACAATCATGTCATTTAAAAAATAATACTACTAGGAAAATTTATTAATAACTTTAGTTTCTACAATGTGTTAAATTAATCGCAATGCAAAAATTTATTTCGTCGTTAGTGTGTGTAACTTAGAATTATTTTCTTGTTAGTTTTTCAACAAAGAATAATACATTTTTATATTTGAAAATAATTTAACTTCTAAAAAGACTTTTACAACCATAAAAATATCATGCCTTGTTTAGATCATAAGTTTTAAAAATATCTTTTCATAAATTCTTCGGGTCAAATATCATCACATAAATAAAACGGAATAGGTATTTTATTACTATTTTTGATTAACAATTCTTGCATTAATCATGTAGTCACTCAATCAATTTTGTTTGATATAATCTGACTAGACACAAAGTTAGACATGAAAAAATTACTTAAATGACCACTTGACCAAGTATAATTCTTTTTAATAAATGAAAGGTAGATCAAGTCATGTTAATGACAAAATGAGAATGTAAAAGTAGAAACTAATTTTTCTAAATATAAACAGGTGTTTTGGATGGACAAAAAAAGAAAGCGAGTAAAACAATCTTCTTCTGGGATAAGGGCAAATTTGGCCCAATTTGATAATAACATGAATAAATTTGACCTCAGTTGTTAATGAATAACAAATTTGAAACACCTCGCATAATTCAGGAGTCAAGGTGGGTAGGATCGAAGGCGAGGGATACATACGAGTATAAGTTTTGGTATTCTGGAGTCCGGAAGGGTAAAAATAGAGTAGGTATTCTGGTAGATAGGAAACTTAGAGAATCTGTGGTAGAGATTAGACGGGTGAATGATATATTAATAATTATTAAGTTGGTGGTTGGAGAGCTCACCCTAAACGTCGTTGGCGCTTACGCGTCGTATGCGGGCTTGGATGAGGAGGTTAAAAAGTGCTTCTGAGAGGGGTTAGATGAGATCGCGCATAATGTTCCGCCTGCTGAGAGGTTATTTATAGGAGGGGATTTCAATGGACATATTGGGTCGACTGTAGGCAGCTATGACGAGGTGCATGGCGGCTTCGATTTGGGGATAGGAATGGATGAGGTACTTTGCCGTTGGATTTCACTAAGACCTTTGAGTTAGTGATTGAAAACTCTAGTTTTACGAAGATGGAGGAGCACTTGGTTACTTTCCAAAGTGCAGTAGCGAAGACTCAGATTTACTATCTCCTCCTCAGGAGATGCAACAGAGGTCTGTGTAAGGATTTCAAGGTTACCCGAGTGAGATCCTCGTGACGCAGCATAGGATCTTGGTGTTGGATGTTGATATTATGTTAAAGAGGAAGAAGAGGTCTATACGAGGCCGATCGAGGATCAGGTAGGGAGCCTTGTCTAAGGATAGAGCTCAGGAGTTGGAGGGGAGGTTAGTGGCTATGGGAGCCTAGAGTAGTAGCGGGGACGCGAGCGTTACGTGGTCGACGATGGCAGACTGTATAAGGGGGACTGCGAGAGAGGTGTTAGGGGGTCTCGACGGGCTACTCTGGCTGCTAAAAAGGCGACTGATGGTGGAATAAAGTGGTCTTAGGTAAAGTGGAAGCGAAGATGATGACATACCTGAAGGTATTAGGAAGCACATGTTAGGAGGAGATGAGTGCGAGTAGGGAGAGGTATAAGGTAGCTAGGAGGGAGGCTAAGCTGGCGGTCACGGAGGCTAAGACTGCGGCTTTTGGTCTTCTGTACAAGGAAGGCTCCGGATTTGGACAAAGTGAGGTCCATCAAAGACAAGGGCGGTAGAGTATTGATGGTTGAGGCCCAGATTGAGAGGAGATCGAAGACTTACTTTCATAAACTTCTGAATGAAGATGGGAATTGGATATTGTGCAATGTGATTTAGAGAACTCCGAGAGCCACTGTGACTTTGGGCACTCTAGGCGCATCAAGGTTGAGATAATCGTGGGAGCTATGCGTAAGATGAGTAGGGATAGAGCGACCGGGCCAGACAAAATTTTGGTAAAATTTTGGAGGTGTGTGGGGAGAGCACGCTTAAAGTGGCTGACTGGGCTGTTTAATATTATTTTTAGGACAAAGAGGATGTCGTATAAGTGGAAGTGGAGTATGATGGTTCCATTTGTACAAACAAAGGTGATATCCAGAGTTGTAACAAATATAGGGGTATCAAATTACTGAGTCATACCATAAAAGTTTGGGAGATGATGGTAGAAGTGAGGGTTAGGAGGATGGTGTCTATATCCGACAACCAGTTCGGGTTCATGCTGGGTCATTCTACTACAGAAACTATCCACCTTATTAGAAGATTGGTGGAGCAGTACAGGGATAGGAAGAAGGATCTACACATGGTGTTTATTGACCTGGAGAAAACGTATGACAAGGTTCCTAGAGAGGTTCTCTGGAGATGCTTGGAGGAAAAAGGTGTGTCGGGTGCCTACATTAGGGAGATTAGTGACATGTATAATGGAGCTAAGACTCGGGTTAGGACAGTAGGAGGCAACTTAGAGCATTTTCCATTTGTTATAGGGTTACACCAAGGATCTGCGCTCAACTAGCCCATTCTTATTTTCCCTGGTAATGGATGCACTAACCCACCATATTCAAGAGGAGGTGCCGTGGTGTATGTTATTCACTGACGACATTGTTCAGATTGATGAGATGCAAGACAGTGTTAACGTGAGGCTGGAGGTTTGAAGACACACCCTTAAGTTTAAGGGTTTTAAGTTGAGCAGGACCAAGACAGAATACCTGGAGTGCAAGTTCAGCGCTGAGCCAAGGGAAGCAGGCATGGACGTGAGGCTTGAATCACAGGTCATCCTCAGTAGAGGTAGTTTCAAGTACCTTGGGTGAGTTATCTAGAGGGCTGGGGAGATCGACGAGGATGTCACACATCGTATTGGGGTGGGGTGGATGAAGTGGAGGTTAGCATCTGGAGTTCTGTGTGACAAGAAAATGGTCACGGATACTCAAAGGTAAGTTTTGTAGAGCGGTGGTTAGACCGACCATGATATATGGGGTTGAGTGTTGGCCAGTTAAGAAATATCATATCTAGAAAATGAAAGTAGTAGAAATGAGGATGTTGAGGTGAAAGTGCAAGTACACGAGGATGAATAAGATTATGAATGATGATATTCGGGAGAAGATGGGCATGACTCCCATTGATGACAAGATGCGGGAGGCGAGACTCGGATGATTCGGGTGAGGACATGTGAGAGACCGACTTTGGAAGGCACGAGAAGAGGTAGGGTGCGACCTAAGAAGTATTGGGGAGAGGTGATCAGACTGGATATGGCGTGACTTCAGATTTCCGAGGACAACAACCCTTGATAGGAAGTTGTGGAGGTCGAGTACTAGGGTGATGAGGCAGAGTCATAACTGTGTGAGGCTAGTCAGATAGAATTTGTCTTAGACTGCTAGTGGTTAATATTGTGTTCTCAATACTCTTTCGTTTTATAGTGCCGTGTCTATTTACTGGTTATTGCTATTGTTTTCATCTATTTTCTGGATGTTATTGTTCCTTTGGTTTCTGTTGATGGTACTGATATATTTTCTCTTTTCATCTTCTTGAGCCGAAGATCTTTCGGAAACAACCTCTCTAATGCCTTGTGCTAGGGGTAATGTCTGCGTACTCACTACCTTCTCCAGACACCACTACTAGGATTTTACTGGATCATTGTTGTTGTTGTCCCTAACCAAACATTATTTAATTAAAATGAAACTTATGTTTAAATTATAACTGTGTGAGGCTAGTCTGATAGAATTTTTGTCTTAGACTACTAGTGGTTAATATTGTGTTCTCAATACTCATTCGTTTTATAGTGTCGTGTCTATTTACTGGTTATTGCTATTGTTTTCATCTATTTTCTGGATGTTATTGTTTCTTTGGTTTTTGTTGATGGTACTGCTATATTGTCTCTTTTCATCTTCTTGAGCCGAAGATCTTTCGGAAACAACCTCTCTAATCCCTTGTGATAGGGGTAAGGTCTGCGTACTCACTACCTTCTCCAGACACCACTACTGGAATTTTACTGGATCGTTGTTGTTGTTGTCCCTAACCAAACATTATTTAATTAAAATGAAACTTATGTTTAAATTATAAAGGAAAAATGCATAAGTATCCCCCTGACCTATACCCAGATTTCCAACTACAAACTCTACCTTTGCAGGATTTTTGTTGCCCCCAAATTAGTTTAAAGTAGAATTATTTGCACCCTTAAAGCTGACGTGGCAGAGTGTGTGTATTTCACTGTCCTTGGGAGAGTGAGAAGCAAGAAAAAGTTATTTTTCAATTTTCTTTTTTGCTTTTTTACCATTTTTCTTACTTTTTTTTTTCCTTTTCCTTTTTCTTTTATTTCTATTTTCGTTTCTTCTCTAATTCCGGCGGATATTCATTCACCAACGACTTTGTCTAACTGTTTTTCTTTCATTTATTCTGTTTTTCTTTTTCCTCTTTCTATCCTTTTCACACAAAAATTAAACTCTCAAAAAGATCTATTCATAAGCAAAGCAAAATACACTCATATTTGGGAGAAAAAAATTCATCATCAGAAAACCTTTCCGCAGCGAAAAAATTAAGGTATTAAAATTTTAACTGGAAAAAGCCATCTCAGCTTATATTCGTTTTTCTTTCTTTTGCTCTTCCTCCCACACGTGAATTATATTTTTAAGGAGAAATATTTTATATATATAACACACACACACTCAGATCGGGATAAAAATTTATCGCCGGAAAAAATAGTGTCCTTGAAATTCCGACGACCACCATTTATGCTGCCGGTGATCAAAACCAAAAGAAAGAGAATGAAATAACAAAAAAATGAGAATATTAAGAAATAAGAAAAAAAGATAAGAAAAAGAAGAAAGAGTTAAAAAAAGTACTAAATATACATGTGGCAGCGCACGTAGTTCACCACTTGCCAAGAATTTGGTTGTCTAGTTTTAGGGTGGTACTTATTCCATTTAAAAAAAGTTAGGGGGTAATAGGATTCCCGCAAAGATAAAGTGTATAGTTGGAAATCCGGGTATAAGTCAGGGGTTACTTATGCATTTACCTAATTATAAATCACTGTATTATATTTATATTTTAACACTATTGATTAATCATTCAATAATAAAATAAAAATAATTCACTAATTATTAATTCATCATAATGCAGTGTATATTTTTGTATTATAAATTGGGTATAATTCGTCGGCAAACCAATAGGATTCCTGATATATTACACAAATACCATTCCAAACATTTGAATGGCAGGCAAATAAAGCAACAAATCCAGGAAATTTCGTGGCAGATACCCCTAAAACTTAATCCAAAAATCTTGAAGTGACATTTTCCCTTTTTGTGAAACAACGTACTAATTCCACTTCAGATCATTTTTGTCTTCAACTTCCATTATTTTCATTGATGTACTGTAATAGGCAATTATTTGATTTCATTGTTCGTCTCTTTCTGTGTTTTAGCAAATTATATTACAGTTGCATGTTTGAGATGCTTTTACATTTAGGAAGAAATAATAGTATTAAGGGTAAAGCATGTGTTTGTATAGTTTAATGATTCCCTTTACAAAATATGTACATGTATGCATGTATGTTAAAAATTTAATGGTGTAAAATAGAATAGTATAAGGGCTATGGTGGAATTAGCATCCTTTACCAGAAGTCTCAAGCTCGAGCCTTGAGTATTAAAAAATATCATAATAAAAAGTATTTCTTCTTTAATGGGACGCAAATTCGAATTAGTTGGGGTTTCATTTACACCAAAATTGGGTAACAATTAAATTTATACGCGGTTTAAAGAATACATAGTTTAATTTAACATGAATAATTAAGAACGACAGATAAATGAATTAAAGATGAAATAAACGATCAAACCAATCGCAATGTTAAGACCACGACTGATCTTAAATTGAATAGTGAGTTCGACCTCGGTAAAAAAGCCCAGTCGCGAATAAATAACATAACAAGTGAGTAATGCCTTTAACAGTAGCTAGAAGACAAAAGTAAGCCTTTATTGCTTTGAATTGCGTGATACAATGTGTTATGCTAAAAAAAATTTCTCTGTATATAGTAGGAGAGTTTCAATCCTAGTATAAGTCTAATAAATGTAAAAATTTTCTTTTCTCGATAATTGTTGATCCATAGTCGATATCGAGCGAGATTAGCGATGTGATATCCGGTTGAGGCCGAGTATTACAATCCTCTATCTGTCATGCATAACTGTTCAATGTGTCTCTCAAGGTCTAAAATTTATACTCAGTCCAAGGCGCCTCGCTTTACCATGTCCGATGTCGATTATATCGTTCATTCTTCTTGGGTCTCGATAAAAAGGGTCTCTGACCTCGATTACAATCTCGCAGGTCCGTGCTCCCCCTTCGTTCTCTCATCAGAGTAGACATTGCCCCCGATTTTACCTGTACATAGATAATATCCTCGTTTTTCGGAGGGTAGATTTATTGAAACGACGAGAAGCGCTCAATGAACTCGGGTTCCTTCCTTCATACGTTACAACCGAGATGACGAGTCAACAAAATATTCCATCAGTCGCGTCGTTCTGAATTGCCAGCCGCCGGTTGATTGTCCTTGAATGTGAAACGTCACGCATTGACTGTCCTTCCTTTATAAAAGCTCCGACCCCTTTTTCACTTCTCCACTTTCCAATTTCAGAGCTCTTTGATTTACTCTCCAATTCTCTGTTTACCTTTAACTTCTTCAAATCTTCATACATTGCTCCTTAGATGTTCATATCTTCATCCTCAAGTCTTCATACATTCTCTTTGAATCTTTAACCCAGACCTTCATATCTTTATCCCGTCTTTAAATTTTCCTATATTTTCTTCAAACCTTCATATTCCCAGAATCCGTGCCTCAACAAACCGCTCCTTCATCTTCCAACCTGGCCACATATGCCAAGGTGGCCATTCCTGAGGTGGCCCAAATCCTCCCTTAAAGAGATTCGTCCTCGGGGACTACTCTATTGAGAAAATTTCGAGAAGGCCTCCAGTCAATAGGACCCAGGCAAGAGAGCATGGAGGTACATATGCTCTATTATTGAGGAGACACTACCCATAGTTCGGGTAGACTGTAACTGGGAGAGCAAGGAGGTGGTCGTCTCCGGGCACAACGAAGTCATCACTACTCGCGTGGAGGGGTACCTAAGTTTTTACACTTACTCCTTCACGCTCGCTCCGACGGACCCCATAGTTCTTGACTTCTACAAAAGGTACGAGGTCTGCCTTGGGCAGATTCATCCGTCCTTTTGGAGGATCGAAATCCTCCTCCGACACTTCGTGAACAACACTGAAGCATCTCGATTCACCCTCGACCATCTGTTTCGCCTATATAGTCCTCGGATCTTCCGTGCCGGGGGAGGGGGGTTGATCAAGCTCGTTCACCGAGAAAGTAAGGCTTCGTTGTTGAGCATCGATGAGGATCGGGATCAAGGTTGGCAGGGGAAGTTCATTCGAGTGAAAATCGAAGACCTCATCCCCCCGAATTTCTACTATTCCCTGAAAAGTGGAACGCATCCCGTAAGTCTTTTCCTTCTCGAGTATTTGATATTCCCTTTTATTCTTTTTTAATTGCATGTGTTTGTCGTTGTGAAGTGGTTTCTCGGGTTCCTAATGTATTCCCCTGCTTTAAGGAGTGGATCGAGGGGATCTGTAAATAGATGTCCTACTTCGTGCACGCATTGCGCAAGCTCTCGAAGGGAAAGTGGGAGGCCCGTTCCCATGGTGAGGCTCTACCGAATGATTACATTCACACACTTGACTTATATTTCACTAAGTCTTTTTCCTTCTCACAAGTTTGCCCAATACCACTGAGCTCAGACCGTTGGATGAGGATGAGGATCCCTTCTCTCTTGTCGAATCCTCCGCTTCGGGATAACCCGGGGTTGCTGCAAAGGAGCAGAAAAAAAGAAGAAAAAGAGGTCCTCGAGCTCCCCGAATACCATGGTGAAGAAGAAGGGGATGGCCATCCGGGTCTGGAAACACCAAGTCCAGGGTACCGGACTCTGATTCCCTCTATCAGCTCAAGGATTATCTCGAGGATGACGGCCTTGAGTTCATTGCTCATGAGTCGACCCTCAATGAGGGGGAGCAGGCAACAACCAGGAAAAGCTACCAAGAGGTCGATCCCCCTCTAGCTCGGGAACCACATAGAGAGTTGGAGGCCACGACCTCCTGAGAGCTGCCCCAGCCCCGAAGGAGGTAGCTGATGTTATTGACATTGCGGAGATGCTGTCTTATACTGAGTCTATGCTCGAAGAGGCTCAAGCTGATAAAGAGAAATCAAACGAGATAACGTCAGGCCCAGATGATGCCCTCAACAAGTTCTTCGATGGCATGGACATGGCCTCGTTGGAGGACTTCTCTGGGCTTGGTCACGAGGAGGTCCCAAAAAAGGATGTGCCGGGAGCGGGCGAGTCGAGCACGAGCCCGAAACTAGTGAAGCAGTTCCCTACCCCGAGTGTGGACCCTCACCGTAAGAGAACGGTCGTTCTTACTATCCCAGCGTAGGCCCGGGCGTTTTCCGCTTTGGTGGGCATGGCCAGCTACCTTCATTACCTAGTGACCGAGGAGGACCAGGAAAAGATGAATGAAGTAGGTACGTCGAGCCTCTTCAACGAGGTGCAACACGCACTGAACCGGGTAAGACGTCTATCCTTTATATCCTTTGTGGATTTTTGCTCAACATATTCTAATGACCTCACTATTTTTCAAGCCTTAGTGCTTCATCATGAATGCTTGGAAATAAGTCAGCTCGAGTTTGAGCTCACAGAGTAGGTCCAGAAGATTGACATGTATAGGTCTCTCAGTGAGAAACGAGATGAGGCTCTTGAGGATCTCCGAACTCTTTGGGCCGAGCTGGAAAAGGCTCAGAAGGAGGCCTTGTTTATGAAATGGGAGCATGCCGATCTGATGGAGAATGTAAGGATCTTTGAGGCTAAAAACAAGAAGCAACTCCTGATGACTAACAACGCAAATTTGCAGGTCCAAGAGAAGATATACTTGATCGACCAGCTTCGGGCTGAGATAGATGAGGTCAAGGCCATGGACGAAGCGTTGAGGGCCTGGTTTAGAAAAAAGAGGCAACATAAACTATAAGAAATCCACCTTATTGTGGCGACTAAAGTCGCTACAAAATCCCTTTAGTCGCTGGTATAGGTCATCAGTGGCGACTTGTGTATTGCCACACTCCAAACCGTAACTGAAGGGTATTTGTAGCGACATTATAAGTCGCCCCTAAATGATCATATTTTGTGGCGACATAGTTGCCACAAAAGGTTGGAAAAACTACTACAAAATTTCTTCCAGCATAATTTTGATGAGTCGCCACTATATATACACCTTTAGCAGCGACTAGAATCGCCACACAGAAAATTAATGTTTAGTGGCAAGATTATGTCGCCACTATATATACAACTTTAGCAGCGACTAGAATCGCCACACAAAAATATTAACGTTCAGTGGCAAGATTATGTCTCCACTATATATACACCTTTAGCAGCGACTGAAATCGCCACAAAAAAATATTAACATTCAGTGGAAAGACTATATCGCCACTATAAAAGTCCTTTAGTAGCGACCAAAGTTGCCACACAATATTTAACCATGAAAGCCACAATTTTTTCTGTAGCAACTAAAGTCGCTGCAAAAGAAATAAATCTACAGTGGCAACTTTTATATCGCAATAATTACTAATTTTTTGACAAAACTATATCGCCACTAAAGCTTATTTTCTCATAAATTATAACGACCAAAATTATATAGAGATATTCATATCAATTGACTATCAATATGCAACCAATAATGTTTGACAAACACCAAACGAATTTCTCAAGCCGAATATTATGAATATTATCATTACTAAAAAGTCAATTACATATATACTACCCCACACTTCATTGTGCATTGTAATTGTACGCATACATATCCCAAAAAAGACAAAATATTAAGTGCCTTGTAACTGCTTCTTGCTCGACACCATCCTTGAACCATTATTTAAGTGCCTTGTCCCTGCTGGACAAAAGTAATATAGATAAGGAACATAATGAGATTTTTTATATTAAACTACTATCAAAATTCTAAGAATTTTCAATCTATGTCAAGGGAAAATTACTTTTCATGTATGCAAATCATTTATCATGGGGAGTTGTTTGAGCAAGAAGAATACTTCTTGTTCTTTCTAAACTAGTTCTAGGAGTATTAGTACTAGTTTATGATGCTGCTTGAAAACCTTATTAATAATAATGACTATGACATTGCATTCTCTGCCAAATAATGTTAATACTTTTACCACAATAACAACAGTGATGACGTATTCAGAAAAATACAGTAGCAATAATATAAAATAGTCAGAAAAATAATATAACCGAACCACTGTAGTTAAATTTGTAGCATATGCCTTCTTAGGCTGGCTAAAATGCAACCATATGAATCATTGTGGGCTAAACAGAAACTTTAGACACATTTAGACATTCTAATCAACCATATGAACTATGTGGTTGATTATATCTTGTTTTCATTTCAGGAGAAAATTTTCTCGGCATCTGGATCGAATAACATCTTCAGCTCAACTGAGAGCTTTAACCTATAGCAGAATCTTTCAAGAACTTGTGAAAAGGTTATGGTGAAAATGGATTTGTATGATTTATCGCTCTAATTTAGATATTGGCGATGAAACCTCTACTGCTTTGTTCTTAGTCATATTCATCTTATTAATTCAGAAATGCAATCCAGCCAAAGAATCTGGTTAGTGTTTAAATCAATATCCTTGTATTAAAATTAGTTTCCTTCCCAAAGATACTGAAGAGCAACATCCAAAAAGAAAAATAGAAAAAAGGGGTTAGGAGTAGAAAAAAAAAGAAATATCAATCTAAGATGAGTCATGAACAATGTTGTATTGACCTTGTATCAATCTAAAAGGAAGTATCCTTATATTGACCTTAGACTCCACTTGTAGCATATGCCTTCTTAGGCCGGCTAAAATGCAACCACAAAGCCATAAATAACCAAACCTAACACCCAATTTGCTGAGTGACAACTTCATGTAGTTGATCCTGCATTTATGCATAATCATTTAAATCAAAACATAATAAAACATATTAAATGAAACTTACAGAAACAGAGAACTTTATAAGCGTTTTTAGATAATTACATGAATTTGTTGGAACTGTGAATCCAACCACACCAATTTGCCTCTATCATCCTTGCGTGTATGTTGGATCTCCCAAACTTTATATGGTGTGTCCAATTCTCCAGTAATAGTATTTCTCTGCAATATAGTTCCGGGAAAAAAAATATACAAGCAAATATATAAATATGTAAATAACAAAGAAGGTAAGCACTGTAATCTTCAATAGCATCCTTTTAACAACAGAGAAGAGCATTATGTGCTCAGTATTATCTGATCTAGGGATGTTTTAATTCTCTTTCCTAGGTGAAGGAGACAACCACTTGATGAAAGACTGAAGGAAACTGAATATTCGAGTAAGATATAGAGCCAATTCATAATGTCCGATCATGTTACACAATCGTATTCGGATTGTGATGGAAGAGCTGGGAAGTCTATGCATTCAGTTCAATCTATTTGGATGGCGCATTGGACCAGAACAAGCTACAATGCTACAGCAGAAACACACAATCACGCGCCTACTCCTAGCGCAAACAAGGAAAATGATCAAGATTCTAAGCTTCCCCAGTCAATTGTTAAACTGGAGACAGTTTCTAGGCTTTCTAAGTCCATCAAAATATTAAAAGAATCTGAAACTCAAGCATTCTAAAGTTGTGCTAAAGAATGAATCTTCAGCGGAAACTGATACTATGGACATGGATGTGTTTCGGTAGAAGAACCAGATTTGTGGTATGTATTGTCTTTAGATCTTGAATTCTTGATTAAAGCTACCTTGCATATAACTTCACTTATTTAAGTGGATTAAATCTTCTTTAGATTTTGTTTCAATCATCATCTTGCTATGGTATTAACTGATCAAACGATTTCTAATGCTTACTCTGAGAGATAGTGTTTAAATGCATGTATATTTTTACTCGTTTAATGAATCTGTCTTTCCTCTGAATTTTGCAGGTCCGAATTCTTCCATAGTAAAGAAGGTAATCAAGAGATTTCTTTAAATCTTCATAACTTTCCATCTTTTAACCAGGTTTTCAAGAGTGCATTTGCTTTACTGTTAGGTTCATAGTGATAACTGCTCTTGTATTTCTCTTCCTACCGGCTAGTTGCCAAGTAGAATGTGAAAATTCAGGAAATCAAGTAATAAAGTTAAAACCAAACGAGTTCTTCAGTAAATATGAAATGCTCTTGTGATAGTAGGGGACTAAATATATTTTTACCGTAGATTCCTCTACTTTTGCAAAAAACCTTGTACCACGAGTATGCTTAGTTACTTGCTTTTCTCTATTTCTTTTGTTCCTCCCACTTACAACCTGTAAGTAAACAGATAATAAACCATTCAAAGAGGCAATCTTCAGATATTAAGTTAATACCTTAAATTCCGGACTTCCAAAATATTGTATAAGGTATTTCCAGTCCTCAAGCTCAACATCTTCAGGTCGATGAGACAATCTTTCTTCATTAGTATTGTACTTATAGTACATCATGCTGAGTCGAGCTTTCCATGCTCTAAAAAGCCTCTGCATAGTGCTAATTCCAAAGGCCTGAAACCTATGCTCTGGCAACCCGCTGCGAACATCAGATTTATCCTGACAATAAATGTAACATTATATTCAATAACCACATAAATAAACCTTTCAACTTAAAGTCAATAAAATATTGAAAGCAGTTTATTACCTTGACCTTTAACCATATTACTTCTCCGTGTTTCAGAACTATTTTCTGCCAATTTCCACCTTGGAATGAGATAGTGCTCCTCATGATCAAATCACAGTAATTAACAATATCTCTAGCCCCAGAACCTACTGCTCTATCGATGTCATCTGGAATCATAATTTTGGATTTTACCACCATACTTAGTTTTTACTATTAAACTTTTAGATTTGTATTTTCCTCTTCCTCTTTTTTTATTGCTGGAAGAAACTGCAAAGTAAAAGGATACTATTGTTCATTAGTAGCTCCACTCAATCAGTAATAATAATTTTCACAAAACAACAAAAACATAAACTAACTTGCACAATTTTCAGCCTCCGGAGAGCGATGCACAGCTTCTGCTACATTTCGTGATGATTGTGTTTCTAAAGAAGGTAGTTGAAGAGATTTAGTAGATACTCATCCGGTCTATAAAGGTCCTTGACTCGGGTTACTTGGTTGTATTATCTCTACAGATGCATCAGATACTCGTCCGGTCTGTAAGAAAGTTGTCTACTCCATCTCTATACCTTTGGTCGGCTCTATTCCTAATATTCAACCAACTTTTATCCATCATATCTTGTTTAAGAAAATAAATAAATTAGTTTACTAATTAAAAGTGGAAGGATTATCATAATATGCACAAACATGTAGCTTTTGGAAGAAATTACCTGAGCATAAAGTTTATTTTCTGATATACAGAACAATTTCAATCCAACTTCAACTACTTCTTTAACATCCTCCAGAGATAGTTCACTTTTTGCCTTCAGGAAGCTGCATGTAAGTCCATTAGTCAGCATGTTTTATATAATTCCACATCTGTGTAAAATATAGGACCATCTATTCTGTGAACTCAAGCTAGTCTAGCTACTATGCTGTATTCCTCTTTAGTTCCTATTAGCTTCTTCATTAACTCCTGTTTCTTCCCACTAGATTTGGATGCAAAATGTAACATATAGAAGCAATTACATATTAACCGCTTCTGAAACTTTAATTTCAGCATCTTCGGTGTTTTCCTAAACAACTTTCCTGTTTGAGGTAGGCTTGAAATATTTAGTTTGGTTTAAAAACACATTACCTCAAACTTTTCATATTCTTTTTTCCCTTGAATATCTTGTTCAAGTTTCTAGAGAGCTTAAAATGTGGCATTACATGGCTTTTAGTTTAACCAGCTAGTCTATATTGGTTTTGGAACATTTGAACTAGAGGTGACACTCAGGCTTATGGCTAGTGCGTGCTGTAGATGGTACTAGCTGAAGTATAACATCGAGTCACGTTTGCTGACTGGTTGAATTTTGAACCAGAAGGATTCTCTATATGTTTTGGTATATGTAACTCCATTTTGATAAGTTAAAAATAGGTACTCTTGTATGGGGGTCAAGTTGTCTCATGGAAGAATGAACGAGGAGAAGAACTACTCTTCAGAAGTACCAAGGTATGCAACATGGATGGTCATATTCAATTATCTTTTTGTGCTATATTTTTTAAGAAATTATGTGAGAGGAGAAAACAGATTGTGAAGGAGTCACAACGATATACATTTTTTCGTATCCGGTATCCCTTCAAAATAAAAAAACTCTCCAGAATAGATATCTGACAAAAAAGGTTGTATCCCGGGGATGGATAAAAATCGTGATTTTCACACCGGATATATGCATATCAGTATCACAAAATCAATGACCAATCAGGGTTTCTTATATAGGCGCCTACGTTGCATAAGAGAATACTTGAGTTCGATTAGGCTCGGATTTTAAAACTATTATCAGATATTGAAATACCTCTATTGAATTAAAATTTGCAGATTCAAATAGGAGACACCATAACTGAGTATGCTAATCCATATTTAAAACATCTTTTTTGATAATGTCCATTTACAACTTCTTATACAAAGATTCATATGCTTTTGGGAGGTCGCAACAAGAAGTTACTACCACCTCCTCTAGTGTTCTTTCTACAGTACTGTCACTAACAAAAACTTACTGAATTAGTATCCACATTTAGAAAATCAGCACAGCCACAAAAATTAAATTTTAAAGCCCACCCTCTGAACTTGGGAAAATAAATAGCAAAAGAGCCAGCAGAAAAGTATGAAGGTTCCCCTAAGTCAAGTAAAACAATAGACTAAAGACGAACCCAAGTTGTAACCAAGCCTTAATGTGCAAGAAATTTTTCTTTAGTATTTGACACCTTTAAAGCACAACTTCATACAATAGTTCAAACACATAACAATCTCGAGTTGTTCTCACGAACTCAACTCAGTCACTAATCAATAGGAAAATAGTCGACTTATGAACTCAAACTCAATCAATTCCAAAGAGAGGTGAATTTCAGTGGTCGACTCGACTAACCAATCTCAATTCTTTCAGAAATCCAGAAATTGAAACAAGTTTAAGCTCAGAAGCAATTAGACCTAATGCGTCGAGGAGTGTGTAGACTGCGCAACAGCTTCAGGAACTCAAACCCCAGAATTAGTAGTTGTTCTTCGAAGTTCTTCGAGCGTCTCAAAATTGCCTAACCAATTATAGAGCTGATGGATTCCTACTCAATTAAAATAAGAACCCAACTCAAATAAACACACACACACACACAGATGAAAAATAAAATTTAAAAAATAGAGCTCTTAGAGTCCTACTAAAAGTTAAAAACAGTTGTTCAATAAAAGCAATGAGAGCAGAAATTGAGGAAAAATTGTACCTGGTGGAGTTGTCTTCGGCGAGTGAGGTCATGAATGGAAGGTCTTTTATTGATAAAATCACTCAGCTGACGGCGAGAAGAAACAAGATGACGCCGATAAACAGATTGAGAAAATCACTCAGCTGCTTCGATCTACTATGCACCAGGAAATTGCATTTTGAGGAAAGTTTCCATTTGATTCGATCTGCTATGATTGAGATTCACATTTAAGGGAATTTTAGAAGAGAGTGATTTTAGAGAGAGGGGGGAGGGATTTCTGGAGAGAGGAGATTAATTTGGGTGTGTTATCTGATTCTTTTAATTGATTAGTATATGTGAGGTTTTTTAAATTTTGTTTTTTATTTTAAATTAAAATTTATAGGATAAGTGGAAACCCAGTCGCTCCAAAGTATCTTTAGCGGCGAGAAAATAAAAGTCGCCACAATTAATCTGGAGCCAAAATGTTTTTTCTAGTGGGACCGAAAATTTCACCAACATCAGAGGCGACCTTAACAAAGTCGCTACTAAATATTTATCTTCTGTAGCGACTTTTAATGTCGCTGCTAATTCTATAAATATTGTAGCAACTCATAAGGTCGCCTCTATATGTTGCCACTAAAAATCCAAATTCTTGTAGGGAAAAGAGGAACTCGCATCGGTCAAGGACCAGCTATGGGTGGCAAAGGACAAGTCCAAAAAGTGGTCTCGGTTTAATGATGAACCCCAGGCACAACTAAACTTAGTCGTCACGTAATGGGGTACCCTCGGCTAAGAATACACTGCGATGAGGTCCAAATTTAAGGCAATTTTGATCATTTCCTCTGATCTTGGGGAAATGCAAGCCTAGTATAAGGCTGATGTAGAGATAGTCGATGGTTGCTTAAAGATGAAGACCGAGTATGTCAAGCGGATATCTCGGAGAGAGACCCTCGAGGAGATTCACGCCCGAGGTTTTGACCTATTGTTTGAGATCGAAGAAGCCAAGGTACTCGAGGCCAAGGCAAAGGAACTCTATGAGCCTGAGGGTCCCGAAGGCTCCGAGAGTTCCAAGAGTTCTGCCAACTCTGGTGACGAGTCGAGCCCGATAAAGATCAGGCATGGATGCCTTTGTTATTTTTTACTTTTCTCTTGTATATTTGTTTTTGTTTATTTTGGAGCCGTTTTGCCGTGCCTTTGTAAATTTATTTTTTTTGAAATATATAAAATTTCCCCCTTTGGCAATACCGTATCATTACCTTCTAGCATCTATTTGCAATTTTTTATTTGCATATCATTTTTAATGCCTTAGCATAAAATCAAGTGTAGTAAAGAGCATCCGTTCTTTGGAGTTCCGAATGAGGCCCGATTATGATGGAAACTTTGGATTACTCGTGGCTTTTTCGATAAAATCGAAAGGCCTTTAAGATGCTTAAGTGTTTTAGTCATATACGACAATGTTTTGCCGAGGGTAACCTTTTTATAGGTTTTATTTATACGTAAGGGACTTACTTTCCGGGTACAAAATTCGGACGTCTCCAAGCCATTTTTAGGGTGGCCGTAGCCTTTAGTATTCGGGCATTGACTAATAGGCTTGGTGCCTCCGGGATTTGATAGCCCGGGCTGTCCGAATTTTTTATTGGACGACAATCCCCGAGAAAAGGCAGCCTGTGGGCTTTAGGGTCTAGGATTGAAGAAGAAAAATGCATAGTAATAAAGTATAAGGGAAGCAGAGATTTATTTCAATGCTTTGTATGTAGGGTACGTAATCGGAGGCGCATAAGCCTTGTGTCGTGGCTAGAGAGGGCTACATGGGCATGACTCGCGTGACAGTTTAACTCTTACAATGAATCCTAACCACCAAGCCTTGGCTTTCGACATATAAAATTTTCTTTTCCCTTGCTAAAGATCTTAATGTTGAGGTAATGGCCCCTAGTATTTGAGGCCGAACTTCTGAGGGCTCGGATACTGTTGATTTGGTGCAAAAGATCATCAATTCCGATCTAAGGCCGGTCTCCAAAACTAAGGTATCGCATTTTACTATTGCCTCGTTAAAAACCTTGCCAAAAGAATTGCTTCAGGACAAAATTGGTTCAAGGAAATAAGAGTACAACACGTGCTTTCAGACCTAATAGTCATATTCCTCCCTGGCCGAGCACCTGCATACGTTAGTCCATAATGCAACTAAATAAAAAAGGATTTAAGTGCGTACCTTATCAGTATTACTGCTTTAAGTGTGCCACATTCCAGTTGTTTGGTAGTTGTACATCGTTTCCTGATTCGAGTTTATATTAGCCTTTGCCGGTTATTCGGACGACTCGATACATTCCTTCCCAATCCGGACCCATTTTTCCTTCGTTTGGGTTCCTGGTGTGTGGTGTTACCTTCCTCAATACCAAGTCCCCAACTTGAAAATGTTAGATTTTGGCTCTTCCGTTGTAGTATCTCCCTACTCGTAGCTTCTGGGCGGCCAACCGGACCAGGGCGGCCTCCCGCCTTTCATCCAATAATTCTAGGCTTATGGTCATGTCCTCGCCGTTTGACTCTTTAGTAGTATACTGGAAATTGAGGATCGGTTCCCCTACCTTGACTGGTATTAAGGCTTCTGCTCCATAGACTAGAGAGAACAGGGTCGCCTTAGTACTCGACTTTGAAGTCGTACAGTATGCCCATAGGACTTCGGGAAAGATTTCCTTCCACTTTCCTTTTGAACTAGTTAACCTCTTTTTCAGGTTATGGGTATAGTTCTGTTCCTTGATTCTGCTTTTTCGTTCCCACCAGGGTGGTAAAGGCGTTGATAATATCTTCTTGATCTTGTGATCTTCGAAAAACATACTTACCTTGCTGCCAACGACTTGTTTTCTATTGTCACAAACGATCTTACTTGGTATCCCAAATCGACTTATTATGTGATCTCAGATGAAGTCGATGACTTCGTTCTCTTGTACCTTCTTGAATGCTTGATCCTCGACCCATTTGGAAAAATAATCGGTCATAAATAGTATGAATCGAACTTTGCCCATGGCTGGGGACAGACAATGTCCATTCCCCACTTTATAAACGGCCATGGTGATAGGGCGAGGTGGAGTATATCTCCTGGTTGATGAATCATTGAGGTGATCCTTTGGCACTCGTCACATTTTTGCACGAAGTCTTTTGCATCCTTCTCCATTTCATTCTAATAGTAGTCGGCTCTGATTAGCTTCTGAACTATGGATTCTGCCCCCAAATGGTTCTCGAAAGGGCCCTCGTGAACTACTCTCATGGCGTATTCGGTCTCTCCCAGCCCTAAGCATCTGGCCAGTGGGAGGAATAAGGATCTCCTGAACAATTCCCCTTCGACTAAGCTAATTATGGCAGCCTTGGTGCGCAGGTCACTCGATTCCTTAGGATCCGAAGGCAATTTTCCTGTCTTTAAGTAGTCTATGTATTTGTTTCTCTAATCCCAAGTCAAACTTGTCGAGCTTACTTCAGCGTGACCTTCTTCTATCACTCAGTTCATCAGTTGTACCACTGCCCCCAACTGAATTCATTGGAGTTGACAGACAACCCCAAGTTGGCCAATGCATCAACCTCACTATTTTGATCTCGGGGTACACAATGCAAAGTCCATTCCGGGTGCAGGGTCACCTACAATTTGTCCAAATACCTCTGCATCCGTTCATCTTTTTCTTCGAATGTTCTGTTGACTTGATTTACGACAAGGAGGGAGTCGCATTTGTCTTCGATCAATTCGGCCCCGAGGCTCTTAGCCAGTTCTATACCTGCAATCATGGCCTTATACTCGGCGTTATTGTTAGTCAATTTTATAGTTCTAATAGACAGCCTAATTACACTTCCCGCGGGTGGTTTTAACAGGATACCAAGTCTGTAGCCCTTCGTGTTGGAGGCGCCGTCCGTGAAGAGGGTCTAGATTTTCGAATTAGCCCACGAGGTGAGCAGTAATTGCTTTTCGACTTCGGGTATCAATGCCGGTATAAAGTTGGCCACGAAGTCTACCAAAATCTGAGATTTTATGGTAGTTCGGGTCAGTACCCGATATCGTACCCGCTAGTCTCCACGGCCCATTTGGCCAATCGACCCGAGAGCTCGGGCTTATGCATGATATTCCTTAGTGGGTAAGAGGTTACACACATATGGTGTGGCATTGAAAGTACGGTTTAGCTTCCTGGAAGCTCTTAGAAAGGCGAGCGCTAACTTTTCTAGGTGGGGATGCCTTGATTCGGCATCGCCTAAGGTTCTACTAACATAGTAAATAGGAAACTGCATACCTTCTCCTTCCCAAACTTAGACGCCACTTACCACCACCTCAGAAATTGCCAAGAAGAGGTACAGTTGTTTGTGTGCCTTCGGAGCGTGCAGTAGAGGAGGGCTTGACAGTTACCGTTTGAGTTCTTTCAAAGCTTGTTGGCATTCTAGAGTCCAGGAAAAATTACTCTTCTTTTTCAATACTGAGAGGAATCGATTGCTATTTTCCGAGGACCTCCAGATGAACCAGACCAATGCGGCTATACGCCCAGTCAGTCTTTGAACCACCTTGATGTTGTCCACTACAGTGATGTCCTCTATGGCCTTTATTTTCTCGGGGTTGATCTCTATCCCTCGATTAGATACCATGAACCCGAGGAATTTGCCCGAACCGACCCCAAATACACACTTCTCTGGGATTAGCTCCATGTTGTATTTCCTTAGTATGTCGAAGGTTTCCTGCAAATGTTTCAAATGGTCCTCTGATCGCAGGGGCTCATCCTTGACGAACGTGTGTTTAATCTCGGACTATGGTCTCCTATTTTACTTAACCGGATGGAACTTCGAGTCCAACAGCTTATGAGTGTTTACCTCCGGTGGAATCCCTTTCATGTCAAGATGGGATCAAGAAAACCAATTGGCGTTAGCTTTAAGAAAATAAATAAGTTTTTTCCTGATCTCGGGGGTTAACCCTGTGTGCAGGTATACCTTTTGGTATGATAGATGCTCGATTGATATGACTTGATACAACTCTTCAACCATTGATTTGGTGGCATCGGTGTCATCGGGAGTTATGCATGATCTCGGGATGCTATAATCGTCCTCATCGGCTGATCCTTGTTCTTCTTGTTTCTCCGATTTGATTGAGACCGATATCAGTGACTGATATTTAATTTCCTTTTTTTTGGCCGGTCCTGTGCTCATCGATGTTGAAATCAGAGGTGCGAGATCACTTCATTGAAAACAAACATTTCCCTTGCGGTCGGTTGTTCTCCATAGAGCGTTGTACCTCATATCCCCTTCGATCACGTAGAACTTCGTGTTTTGGATTGTCCTAGAAGTGTTTACCAACAAATTTATCTCTCGTTTCATGGTCTCACATGCCATGTTGAATCTGTTTAATACCCAGACTGCTGGTACTATTTGATCTTGTAACCCCAATTTCTCTATGACCCTTGATCTTATTATGTTGGTCGAGCTACCTGAATCAATGAGCACACTTTTAACCCGAGACTTATTGATTAGTACGTATATTACCACTGCATCATTATGAGGTTTGATGATGCCCTCGACATCTTCATCATTGAACGCAATGGCTCCCTCCAGGACTTAATCATGGGTGAATTTTTCCCTCGTAATAGACATTTTAGTATGTTTTATCATTGGCCCTTGGGGGACTTCAACTCCCTAATGATCATGTTGATCATGGGCTGAGGCTCATCTTGTTCGACCTGTTTGTTGGCGTCCCTATTTCTGAAGTGCTTTTTGGCTCGTTCACTTAGGAATTCTCGGAGATGCCTATTAGTGAACAGTCGAGCAACTTCTTCTCTTAGTTGTCAACAATCTTTGATCCTATGACCGTGAGTGTCATGATACTTTCACATCAAGTTAGGATCTCTCTGGGCTGGATCAAACTGCAACGGTCGGGGCCACTTGGTCTATTTGATGTTCCCTATGGCCGACACATTGATTTCACCGTCTACGTTGAAGTTATATTTTGATAACCTTGGTGCCTCCTTACTCCTGTGCCACCCGTCGAATCCATTCTTGCTCATCAGACCCCGACCACTAGGACCTCGATCACTTCTCTTCTCGTTCCTTGCTGGGTGGTGCTCGGATCCATTTCCCCTTTGATCAGCATTGTATGGTTGATATTGATCTCAAACCGGTCTTGGTTATTGATCAATGGATCTGTCTCTCTTAGATATATCATTGGCCCTGATGAGGTAAATAGATCTAGAAAGGTCCCTGAGCTGGTCGTCCTTGACCCTAATATTTGACTGGTACCTGTTGTGGACGTCGACCCAGGTTACTGCCGGATACTCCACCAAATTTTGTTTTAGCTATTGAGAGGCCAAGAAACTTCAGGGGTTAAGCCCCTGAGTGAATGCTTGAACGGCCTAATCGTCTACAACCGGTGGGACCATCTATTCCATCTGGAATCTTGGCACAAACTCCTTGAGAATCTCGTTATCCCTTTGTTTGACCTTGAAAAGATCTAGTTTTCTGGTCTCGACCTTGATAGAACCTGCACGGGCATTTATGAAAGTGTGTGCAAGCATATAAAACGAGTGAATGGAATTTGGGGGCAAGTTATGATACCATATCACTTCTCCTTTCGACAAAGTTTCCCTAAATGTTTTCACTAAGACTCACTCGATCTCATCGTCTTCCAAATTGTTCCCTTTGATTGCGCATGTATAGTATGCCACATGGTCATTTAGATCCGTGGTCCCATTATATTTAGAGTTGTCGGGCATACGAAACCTCTTTGGGATCGGGTTTGGTGTTGCGCTCGGAGAAAACGACTTCTGGATAATTTTTATGGAGTCTAATCCCTTCAATATCAGGGGTGCTCCCTGAATTTGATCAACCCTAGAGTTGTATATGTAATGATCCGATCGGTCGTTTTGTGTAATTGCACCCTATTTCCCTTTTTGTTTATTCACACTTGTGTGTTTATGTCTTTATGACTTGCGAGGTTAATTAGTTTCGTTGCGGGAGGCTTTCAGGTTGATTTGGACCCTTGATTCTAGACTTAGAAGCTTTAATTTGAAAATATTGACCAAACATTGACTTTTGTGAAAACGACTCCAGAACTGTGTTTTTTTACTCTAATTTTGGAAGTTCGTAGGTTGATTTGTATTGATTTGCCAAAATTTGGCAATTTTAAGTTAAAAAGTTTACCGTAGGTTGGCTTTTAACAATTGATCACGGAAATTTATTTTAGGACTTGGAATAGGTCGACTATGGCATTTATAACTTGTCTACAAAATCTGGCGTCATTCGGAGTTGAATTGGTAGGAATCGGACGCATAGTTGAAGTTCTTGAAATTCATTTTGAAAATCAATTATTTTAGAGTTCAATTCGTATTTTTAGATTTTATTTTTATGTTTTGATCACACGAGCAAGGTTGTACGATGTTTTTAGACTTGTGTGAATGTTTGGTTTGAAGCCCCGAGGGCTCGGGTAAGTTTCGAACGCTTAGCGGAGTGTTGATAGGATTGAAGTTTATTGGGTTTTTTCTGCAGGCCTCTGATCTCGCATTGGCAAGATTTTGGTTCAAATTTGCAAAGTCAGGCCAAACATGTTGTGTTCGCATTTTCGAACCCACTGTTTGCATTTGCGAAGTGTGCTGGGAATTAGCTAGTTCGCATTTGCGATCGCTTTGGTCACAATTCTGAAGGTACATTGTTTGCAATTGCGATGATATCGGTGATGGGAGGGTCTTCGCATTTGCGGGGTTCACAATTTCTAACCCCAAGTCGCAAATGCGACATCTACGAGTGGACAAATAGCTGAGGGGCGGGATTTTTGAGTTCATTCTCTCATTATTGAACCCTAGACTCGATAGGAGACGACTTGGAGAGGGAATTTTCACCTACAAACCTTAGGTAAGTGATCCTAATCTATTTTTAATCATATTCCATTAGCTTATCTTATATTTTAACATCAAAATCAGGTGAATCAAAGTAGAAATTTATGAAACTTTGTCATATTTTTGAAAAATAAGAAATTGAGTTTTGAGAGTCGATTTGAACTCGAATTTTGAAACTAATCACATATATGAACTCGTAGGGTCATGGATAGATGAAATCCACCATTGGGCCCGGGTTTTGACTGGGTAGATTTGGGGTTGAATTTTGTTGACTTTTTGGAAAAAATATAAAAATCTTAACTTTATCTATTTCAATTGTATTCCCTAGCATTGTTCGATAATATTGAGTCGATTTTTGTTAGATTTGAGCCGTGTGGAGGCTGATTGTAAGGGAAAAGCTATTTTCGAGTATTGAATTGGCTTAATTGAGGTAAGTGTCTTGCCTAACTTCGTGTGGGGAACTACCTCTTAAGATTGGTATTGTTTGATTCAATTGTGCTAAGTGAAATCCGTGTACGCAAGGTGACCAGTGGGTACACGGGTTGTACGTAATATTTGACTGGTTTAGGCTACTTAGACATTTCCATGTTTTAGTTGAAATGTCGTATTATGTTCTAGATTCTCAAAGTTAAATCATCATCAATTGTGTTAGACTATCCTTAAATGCTTTAGTGAATTGTTTAGTAATTGTCCTACATCTAACTTGATAAATTGCTCCCATGCTTTAGTTGAACCTGTTGCCCCTTTATTGTCACATGTTATCTCTTCATTGTTAATTATCATTGTTGAATTAATTTTTCATGTTGCCCTTATTTGTTGACTACCGTTATTTGATACTCATTGTTGAAGATTGTTTCCTTTATTGTGAGTTAGTTTTATCTAAGATCATGGTTACACGTTGTTTTCTCATTGTTGAGTTATTTGATGTTGAGGTTGTGGAAGTTGTTAATACGTTGAGGAGATGTTGGTTATTGTTGAAACATCTATCCTATTGAGCATTTTTCATCCATTATTGTTGTTGATATTCTCGTATATGTTGTGTTGGAGCCAGGGGCTATTGTTGTGGAAATATTGATATTGTTGTTGTTGGAAAGTTGTGATATGTGGGCACTATTGTGATATGATATTGATGCGCATGCGGCAGTATAAGGCTTGGGTTGATGTTCATGCGGCTGTATAAGGTGGGACTTTTGTTTGTGTTGCTAGTAGGGGAACTATGTGAAGCCATGCGACGTCATAAGGATGGCTAAAGTGCATGTAGATATTTCCGGAAAAACTATCTTTAAAACCTATTTTCAAATGTAAGGCTCACGCGGAAGCATAAGGAGGATTGTGGTTGCAATTGAGAAATATGAATATGTGGCGGTACCTCGGTTGTTATTCTTGATTATACGAGGCAGTACTTCATTTTGATTTCATTATACACGAGGCGGTACCTCGTTATGTTTCTTGTTGTTACTTTATGTTGTAAAGTGTCGCGAAAGGAATATTTCATGTTGCTCCTTTCGTTACCATTCTAGTAGTTGTAGTCCGTACATGATCTTTGCATCACTCTAGTTGCTTCTTTCATGCTATTTCTACTGTTGTTTTTCCAGGATTAGATCATGTTATCATCTTGTTTTGTATTAGTTGTTTCCTTACTTCCCACTTTATTTTCGTATTTCATTTTATACTGTATATTTCATATCCTAGTAGGTGTCTCGAATTGGCCTCGTCACTACTCTACTGTGGTTAGGCTTGGCACAATGTGGGTACTGTTGTGGTATACTCATACTATGCTTCTGTATATCTTTTTCTGCATATCCAGGTACGTTTGCTCGTGCCGGTAGATAGCGATTCATGCTAGTTGTTTTATCGGAGACTTCAAGGGATGCCTGCTCGGCATCCGCAAGCCTCGGAGTCACCTTCTTTTATCCTCATATAGTGTGTACTTACTTTCAAACAATGATGTAGTAGTTACTCTTGTTGTACTCTGTAGAGCTTATGACTCAGTTCTACCAGTTTTGGGGTGTGAAATTGTGAGATTCCATTTACAGGAAATTTTATTTAGTCACTTTCAATATCTTTTATTTATATATTTGTTCAGTGGTTGCTATTTGTTACGCTTACCTAGTTGTAGAGACTAGGTGTTATCACGACATCCTTCAGGGGTAATTTGGGTTCATGACAAGTATTAGAGCTCTCAGTTCATAGGTGTTACGAGTCATAAGTAGGTTTATTAGAGTCTTTTGGATCGGTACGAAGACGTTTATACTTATCTTCGAGAGGCTATGGAACTGTTAGGAAACTTCACTTCTTTAACTCCTTATCGTGCGAATTGGTTGATTTCAAAAACTAAATCTTTGACTTCTTATTCTCTTACATATGGTGAGGACACACACCGTATGATCCGACGACCAGACACCCGTGCCCCTACTAGAGCCGCGAGAGGTTGGGGCTGGGGCAGAGGCCGAGGTCGGGCATGTGGTGCAGCCAAAGCACCTACCTGAGCTGCGATAGAGGAGCCACCAGTAGCTCCAGTCGGTAGTCAGACACCTGAGGCGCCTATTGTCACCCCAACACTTCAAAAGACCCTCGCACAATTGATGAGCATGTTTAGAACCTTAGCTCATGCAGGGTTTATCCCACTTGCACCAGCCACATCTCAGGCCAGGGGAGGATCACAGACTCTCACGGCCGGCACCCCAGAGTGATAGGTCCAGGTTAACCAGGTCCTAGAGGTTATACCGATACAGCCTGTTGCTCTAGTTCAACCCGTGGTTAGGGCAGCAACATCTGAGGGGGAGCAGCTTAGGCTCGAGAAGTTCAAGAAGTATCACACTCCTACGTTTAGTGGTTTTGCTTCAGAGGACGCACATTATTTTCTTGAGGATTTTCACCGTATTCTCCGCACTATGGGCATTATGGAGACGAGTGGGGTTGCCTATGTTCCAGTTGAAGGGAACGGCAGATAAGTGGTGGCAGGCATATGATGTGGGTAGCCTAGCCAAGGCAACTTCACTTACATGGGATCGGTTTTCAAAGTTTTTCTTGTGAGAATTTGTTCCGTAGACCCTTAGGGATGCTTGACGCGCGGAGTTGTATTGGCTGCGCCAGGGTACTATTTCAGTGTCGGAGTATGCTGTCCGATTCAGTGATTTGTCCAGGCATGCACCAGCCTTGGCGATCACGCTGCAGTGTCACCCTATCATGGTAGGGGCTATGTGAGACACCCAGTTCATTCAGCACTTCCAGCTTCTAGTAGTGCGCCTCCTATGCAAGGTACCTTCAGCGGTCAGTCCAATCGACCTATCCCGAGCTAGTCCTAGCTTCGACGCCCACCGAGAGCTTGCTTTGAGTGTGGTGATACCTTCCACATGGTCAGGGACTGCCCCAAACTCAGTAGGGTTGCACCTTCCCAGACTACTCAGGCTCTACAGATTCAGTCAGGTCCGCAGACTTCACATGCCATGATTGATACCCTAGTTGACGCTCCACCCGCTCAGCCTGCTAAATGTGGAGGTCGGGCAGGTAGAGGTTTCCCTAAAGGGGGAGGCCATGCTAGATATTATGCTCTTCCTTCTAGGACAGAGTCAGTTGCTTCAGACTAAGTCATTACATGTATTATTTCGGTCTGTCATAGAGATGCATCAGTCTTATTTGATCTATGCTCTACTTATTAATATGTATCATCTTATTGTGCTCTATATTTGGGTATATCACGTGATTCCTTGCGTGCTTCTATTTATGTGTCTACACCTGTGAGAGGTTCTATTACTGTGGACCATGTGTATCGGTCGTGTCCAGTTGTTATTCATGGTTTTGAGACCAAAGTTTATATGGTGCTACTTAGTATGGTTTACTTTGATATTATCTTGGGCATGGACTGGTTGTCGCCCTATCATGCTATTCTTGATTGTCACACCAAGACTGTGACGCTGGATATGCCAGGTTTACCACGGTTAGAGTGGAGAGGTGCATTAAATTATATTCCTAGCAGGGTTATATCATTTCTAAAGGCTCAACAGATGGTTGTGTAATGCTTATCTAGCCTTTGTGCGGGACGTCAGTGCTGATACTTCTACCATGGAGTCAGTTTTGGTAGTGAGAGACTTTCCAGATGTATTTCAAGCAAATCTTCCGGCCATGCCTCCTGACAGAGATATCAATTTCGCTATTGACTTATTATCGGACACTCAGCACATTTATATTCCACCATGTTGTATGGCCCCAGTAGAGGTGAAGGAGTTAAAGGAGAAGTTACAAGATTTGCTTGATAAAGGATTCATTCGGCCTGGTGTGTCACCGTAGAGTTCTCCAGTCTTGTTTGTGAAGAAGAAAGATGGATCTATGACATGTGTATTGATTATCGTCAGTTGAACAAGGTTACAGTGAAGAATAAGTATACATTGCCTCACATCGATTACCTATTTGATCAGCTACAGGGTGCCAGAGTATTTTCCAAGATTGAATTGTGGTCAGGTTATCCTCAGTTGAAGATTCAGTATCCGGATATTCCGAAAACTACCTTAAGGACTCGGTATGGTCACTACGAGTTCCTCGTGATGTCTTTCGGGCTGACTAACACCCCATCAACAATTATGCACCTGATGAAAAGCTTATTCTAGCCTTATATTGATTCATTTGTCATTGTGCTTATTGACAACATCCTGGTATACTCTCGCAGTCGGGAAGATCATGAGCAACACTTGAAGATCGTGCTCCAGACCTTGAGAGAGAAAAATTCTCAAAGTGTGAATTCTGGCTTGATTCAGTGGAATTTTTGGGTCATGTGGTGTCTAGTGAGGGGATCAAGTTAGATCCGAAGAAGATTGAGGCAATGTAGAGTTGACCCAGACTGTCTTCAACTACTGAAATCCGGAGTTTGCTTGGTTTGTCCGGGGTATTATCATCGTTTAGAGGAGGGCTTCTCATTTATTGTTCCACCTATGACCAGATTGACCCAGAAGGGTGCTACTTTCAAATGGACCGAGGAGTGTGAGGCGAGCTTTCAAAAGATCAAGACTTCTTTGACTACAACCCCAGTGTTGGTGTTGCCTACGGGTTCGGGGTCTTATAATGTGTATTGTGATACGTCGTGTGTTGGACTGGCGCGGTGTTAATGCAAGACGGTAGGGTGATTGCCTACGTGTCTCGACAGTTGAAGACTCATGAGAAGAACTACCTAGTCTGCGATTTGGAGTTGGCAGCCATTGTTCATACATTGAATATTTGGCGGCATTGTTTGTATGGTGTTCCTTGTAAGGTCTTTACCGACCATCGGAGTCTAAAACATCTGTTCAAATATAAGGATCTTAACTTGCGGCAGCGGAGGTGGTTAGAGTTTCTTAAGAATTATGATATCACCGTTCTATATCATCCCGTGAATGCCAATGTAGTGGTCGATGCCTTGAGTCGCAACACAGAGATCTTGGGCAATTTAGCATATCTACCGGCGGTAGAGAGGCCATTAGCATTGGATGTTCAGGACTTTGCCAACCAGTTTATTAGATTGGATATTTCAGAGCCGAGTCTAGTATTGGCTTGTGTGGTTTCTCGATCTTCTCTATACTATCAGTATTCTCTATATGATCGCATCAAAGAGCGTCAGTATGATGACCCCCATCTACTTGTACTCAAGGACACGGTTCAACAAGGTGATGCTAAGGAGGTCATTATTGAGGATAATGGTGTGTTACAGATGCAGGGCAGGCTATGTGTACCCAATGTAGATGGTTTGTGTGATCTAATTCTCCAGGAGGCTCGCAGTTCACGGTACTCTATTCATTCGGGTGCCGCCAATATGTATCAGGACTTGAGGTAGTACTATTGGTGGAGGAGGATGAAGAAATAAAAAGTGGATTATGTAGCTTGGTGCCTAAATTATCAACATTTGAATTCATCAACGGCTAGGTGGATTGCTTTAGAGGCTAGAGATTCCAGAGTGGAAATGGGCACGGGTTACAAAGGATTTTGTTGTTTGGTTTCCACGAACTGAGAGGAAGTTCGATGCAGTATGGGTGATTGTGGATAGGTTGACTAAGTCAGATCATTTTATTCTTTAGAGCAGCTGGCCCAGTTTTATATTCGCGAGATTGTCAGACTTCATGACATACCGGTGTCCATCATCTATGACTGGGGTACGCAGTTTACATCGCGGTTCTGGAGGGCCGTGCAGCATGAGTTAGGCACACAGGTAGATTTGAGTATTCCATTTCACCCTCGGACGGACAGACAGTAGAGGATATGCTTTGTGTGTATGTGATGGAGCTTGGGGGGTTCTTGGGATCAATTATTGCTGCTTGTGAAGTTTGCCTACAATAACAGCTACTAGTCGAGCATTCAGATGGCTCTGTATGAGTCCTTGTACGGGAGACGATGTCGGTCTCCGGTGGGCTGGTTTGAGCTGGGCGAGGTTAGGATATTGGGTACAGACTTCGTTCATGATGCTTTAAAAAAGGTTAAATTAATTCAAGACCGGCTTCGCATAGCCCAATCTAGACAAAAGACCTATGCGGATCGAAGGGTTCGAGACGTTGCTTTCATGGTTGGGGAGCGGGTCTTGCTCCGCGTTTTGACCATGAAGGGTGTTATGAGTTTGGGAAGAAGGGAAAGTTGAGACCTAGGTATATCAGACCTTTTGAGATTCTTGAGAGGCTTGGAGAGGTGGCCTAGAAGCTTGCAGCGCCACCTAGTCTAGCTGCAGTTCATCTAGTATTCCATACTTCTATGCTCTAGAAGTATCACGGTGATCCGTCTCATGTGTTAGACTTCAGCTCAGTCCAGTTGGACAAGGATTTGTATTATGTTGAGGAGTCAGTTTCCATCTTGAATCGGCGGGTTCAGAAGTTGAGGTCAAAGGATATTTTTTCTTCAGTAAAGGATCAATGGAGGGGTCATCCGATCTATGAGGTGACTTAGGAGACCGAGCACGACATGCGGAGTCGTTATCCCCATCTTTTCACTATTTCAGGTATGTCCTTATGCACGTTCAAGGACAAACGATTGTTTTAAGAGGGGGAGAATGTAACAACCCGATCATCTATTTTGTGTAATTGCATCCTGTTACCCCTTTTTTTTTCACACTTGTGTGTTTATGTCTTTATAACCTGAGCGAGTTTGTATGATATTTTTAAACTTGTGTGAATGTTTGGTTTGAAGTTCTGAGGGCTCGGGTGAGTTTCAAACGCTTAGCAGAGTGTTGATAGGATTGAAGTTTGCTGGTTTTTTCTGCAGGCCTCTGATCTCGCATTTGCGAGATTTTGGTTCGCATTTGCGAAGTCAGGCCAATCTTGTTGTGTTCGTATTTTCGAAACCCAGTGTTCGCATTTGCGAAGTGTGCTTAGAATTATCTAGCGCATTTGCGATCGCTTTGGTCGCAATTGCGAAGGTCCATTGTTCACAATTGCGAACTATTCATCACCAATTACGATGATAGCAGAGATGGGTGGGTCTTCCCATTTGCGGGGTTCGCAATTTCGAACCACATGTCGTAAATGCGACTGGACAAATAGATAAGGGACGGGATTTTTGAGTTCATTCTCTCATTTTTGAAACCTAGACTCGGTAGGAGACTACTTGGAGAGGGGATTTTCACCTATAAACCTTGGGTAATTGATCCCAATTTATTTTTAATCATATTCTATCAACTTATCTTAGATTTTAACATCAAAATCATGTGAATCAAAGTAGGAATTTATGAAACTTTGTCCGGTTTTTGAAAAATAAGAAATTTACTTTTGAGAGTCGATTTAGACTCGGATTTTGAAACTAATCACATATATGAACTCGTGGGGTCATTGGTGGACGGAATCTACCATTGGACCTGGATTTTGACCGGGCAAGCCCCGGATTGACTTTTGTTAACTTTTTGGGAAAATTGTAAAAAATTTAACCTTATCTAGTGCAATTGAAATCCTTAGCATTGTTTGATGATATTGAGTCGATTATGGTTAGATTTGAGCCGTGTGGAGGCTGATTGTAAGGAAAAAGCTATTTTCGAGTATTGAATTGACTTAATTAAGGTAAGTGTCTTTCCTAACTTCGTGTGGGGGAACTACCCCTTAAGATTGGTATTGTTTGATTCAATTGTGCTAAGTGAAATCCGTCTACGCAAGGTGACCAGTGAATACACGGATTGTACGTAGTATTTGACTAGTTTAGGCTACTTAGACTATTTTCATGCTTTAATTGAAATTCCATATTATGTTCTAGATTCTCAAAGGTAAATCATCCTTAATTGTGTTAGACTATCCTTAAATGCTTTAGTGAATTGTTTAGTAATGTCCTACATCTTACTTGCTAAATTTCTCCATGCTTTAGTTGAACATGTTGCCCCTTTATTGTCACATGTTATCTCTTCATTGTTAATTATCATTGTTGAGTTAATTTTTCATGTTGCCCTTATTTGTTGACTTCCGTTATTTGATAATCATTGTTGAAGATTGTTTCCTTTATTGTGAGTTAGTTTTATCTAATATCATGGTTACACGTTGTTTCTCATTGTTGAGTTAATTTACATTGAGGTTGTGGAAATTGTTAATACGTTGAGGCGATGTTGGTTATTGTTGAAACATCTATCCTATTGATTTTTCATCCATTATTGTTGTTGATATTCTCGTATACGTTATGTCGGAGCCATGGTCTATTGTTGTGAAAATATTGAAATTGTTGTTGTTGGCAAGTTGTGATATGTGGGAACTTGTGGTGCGAGTTGTTATTTTGATTTGATATTAATGCCCATGCGGCGGTATAAGGCTTGGGTTGATGTGCATGCGCCTGTATAAGGTGGGATTTATGTGTGTGTTGCTTGTAGGGTAACTGCGTGAAGCCATGCGGCGTCATAAGGTGGTCTAAAGTGCGTGTAACTATTATGGGAAAAACTATCTCTAAAACCTATTTTCTCCCTCTCCAAAAAAAACCCTAAACCCGACGACTGTTGCGCAAGCCCCTCGATCACTGCCATGGCCATTCTGGCCCGTGGTGAGCCACTACCAATGGCTGGGCAGTCTACACAACCATCTCCCATCCCTACCCAGCCCAACTCGACAAATAACAACAACCAAAAACCCATGAATTACGCACAAGCAGTTAACCCTACGTCGACTAATACCATGCAGAATCATGCTGCGACAGTTGAGCCTATTGCATTCAGACGAGCAACGTTTCTTCAAGGACAACCATTGGTAAGGTTTACAGAATCAGAAGTCGAAAGGATGAATATCATGGAAGGATTAAAATATGCAGTAGTGTGCAAATTTGCATATGGATGGCCTGAGTTGCAAGAGTTACGTAAAATCATCCCTATGCAATGTGGAATCAAGGGTGAATGCAACATTGGTTTCCTGAGAGATAGACATGTATTGATTCGACTGACATTATGGCAGGATTTTATTGAATTCACGTCGAAAAGTGTTTATTACGTCAAATAAAAATTTGGCAATGAATTCTAGTTGAGAACATTGTTGTATGATGCAAAGTTCAAAGCTAGTGAGGAGACACCTAAGGTAATGGCTTGGATCTCTTTTCCCAATCTGTTGCCGACCTTTTTTGTCAAAGAATGTCTATTTTCACTTGCATCAGCAGTTGGTAAGCCTATTCACCTTGATATGGCCACTGTGAACAAGACGAGGCCAAGTTGTGCGCGTGTGAAGGTGCTTGTTGACTTATTGGCTGATCTCCCTAAGAAGGTGAGAATGGATATAGAGAATGAAGTATCTGGTGAGGTAAGAACTGAATGGGTGACTGTAAGGTATGATTACCTGCCAAAATATTGTAAGGAATGTAAGTTACAAGGACATGACATGATGTAATGTTGGAGAATTCACCCAGAATTAATGGCTACAAAAAATGTAGAAAACCAGGTTACAAAAGAAGCAGTGGTAGAAGCTAATGGTGCAAAAGGTAATGAATCAGGTCCCTTGATGATTCTTTCGAGTGGCAAGGTGGTTGGAAATCTTAATCAACAATGGAAGGAATTGAAGGATAACAGGAACAAAGGAAAGGATAAGGTGAATGAGACTTTTAAAAATACTGGGCAACAAATGGTAACAGTGGAGCAAACTGCTTTAATTTCTAAACAGGTACAAATTGCTAATAAGTTTGCTATTTTAGAGGTTGAAAGCAGTGAAGCCAATGTGGATAATCAACTGGCTTTGGTAAACACTACTGGACAAGGAGAAAGTTCCAATCCAAGAAGGAATAATGCACTAAACTCAACAGCACCAGTCTTTATTCCAAAAAATCCTGGAATTGATAAAACAAAAAATGGCAACAGTGAAAAACATGCTATAGTGGGTCAGAGTTTGAATTCTGTAATTCCTATTGCCAGTCAAAACATTGGGATTGGTAATCAAGATGAAGCAAGAATCAGGGAAAGAAGTGGTGATAGACAGGATAAGGAATCTACCTCACAGTGGGTTCAAATGGCTTTTAATGGAACAGTTGCAATTAATAATTCGTGTCAAGAAGCTCCAACACAAGATACAGTGGTTAAGGGACAACTGATAAAAAATGTAGGTCATGATCAAGTGGAGGATGGAGACTTTGTGAGTTTCAAAAGCAATGAGAAAGTCAGGTGGAAAGGAGGCAAATTGTGGGCAGATCAGACAGAAGAAGAAGCAGAAGAAGGAGAAATTCCTGAAGAGATGCAAAGTGAAGATGAAATGGGAGGAGAGGTACATGAAGAGGAAGATCAGAGGTTAGATGAAATTATTAATGCAGTCCAATCCAAAGGGAACCAAAGCATAGTTCCTACAAAAATGATTAGTAACAAGGTAGATGGAATCAATGTAGAAGCTGAAAAATCAAATGCATTAGTGAATAAGGAGGTGGATAGCACTGCAGTGGATCCAGGAGGAACAGAACAGGGTAGAGTTGATGGAAATGTTGCTAACAATCCAGAAGTAGGTAGTGCATCAAGGAAAAAGAAACAATTGAATAACTTGAAAATTCAGGAAAAACCAAGTGAAACTGGTTTGAATACAGTTCAGAAGATTAGCAAGTTGGAAGAGGGAAATCAAAGTGAGAAAATAGACCGGATAAACAAAGAAGTGGTAGTTGCAGGAAGGATAAAAGAGTTGGAGGATATAGGTGATCATACGAATAATGACATGGATGAAGAATCAACAGCTCAAAATTTCCTTAATATATCGAGACAAGGAGATCTTTCACCAAGGCAGATTGAGAGAGTAAAGAATGCTGCTAGGGGTAAAAAGAAACAAAGTAAGGATGTTCCTTCAGCCCCTACTGGAGGATTTCAAACAAGGAGAAATTTGTCTAAATCTCAGAACCAGTAATGGATGCAATCATATGGAATGTTAGGTCAGTCAAAACAATGCAAGCTTTTGAGAGACTCATCACAATGCACAAGCAACATCATTTTGATTTTATTGGTATTTTGGAACCTATGCAACAAGCTAGCAAGATGGAAAAATATAGAAGTAGAATTGGACTTACTCAGGCAGTGGTGAATGTTTCAAATAAAATATGGGCTTTTATTGACGAAGTTTTTGAAGTGACAATTTTGTATAACATGACTCAACAGTTAACTATGAGATTATTTCACACAGAATCGCATGTAGAGTTGATACTCACATTGGTTTATGCTAAATGTGATGTTATTGGAAGGATAGAATTATGGGACTCTCTATATTTGATGTCTGTGGATATGAATGTTCCATGGCTCGTAGGTGGGGATTTTAATGTCATATGGGATGAAGAAT